>CATIWJ010339338.1:0-18979 GCA_949640765.1 Croton laevigatus | reverse complement strand
GAGCTCGCGAACAGGCTCGCGAACGAGCTTGAAAAGGCTCGTGAACAGCTCGAATAGGCTCGTAAACGAGCTCGAGCTCGTGAACAGGCTCGCGAACAGCTCTTAACGAGCTTTCGAGCTCGAGCTCACGAGCCGAGCTCGAGCGGCTCGGAAATTATCGAGCTCACGAGCCGAGCTCGAGCTCGTTCGATTCATAAACGAGCCGAGCTCGTCAAATAAACGAGCCGAGCTCGAACAGCCCAGTGTTCGGCTCGGCTCGGCTCGTTTACAGCCCTATTTACACCTATGGATTATGTTCTATCTGAGAAAACCAAATTTATTTTATCTTTTTCTTTTACCAAACATTTTTTTTTTCTCCTTTAACCTCACTGCATATAAAAATATAATAATAATCAAAGGCTGCTTTGAGTTAATCTATGGCCTTTTTTTTTTCCAAAAGACTTCTTTATTTCCAATAATTTACTACAAAATAATTCTAAAAATTTTTAAACTTTTTTTTTTATTAAGTATATTTTATAGCTTGAACTAATCTGTCAAAATCATTTTGTGAGACTTTTGATTCATTGATTTATAACCCATTATTTAATTTTTTGCGTACGTAGTTATCAGCTAGCTGCCTGCCCAAGTCCAGTCCAAGTCCATGTAATTATGTGAATGTGATATTTATTTCTATAAACATTAGCACGAGGTGGAATTCCTTTATAGTCTATACCTAATCTTTGCTTTTCTTTTCTGGTTGTTTAAATTCCATGAATTGTTCCTATATTTTCATTTTGATTGTTTGGTAAAGTTACACTTAGGTCTTATTACACAATATTGGTGAAAATTAGACTTAGATGGGTTTGGATTTGTATATTATTGTTATTGGTAAAGGTAATATGAATTAGGGCATGAATTAACTAAATGAACCTGTGTAGCAGGTTAACATTTTCATTTGTTTAGCTAATGCGTTAGTTAATTGAAGAATTTCTAAACACTTTTATCAAGTTGGATTTTTAATAACTTACGAGGAATTTGTTCTTCCTATATGTATAACCTTTTTATAATATTTTTTTAGTTATAAACTTTGGATAATGTGGTAAGATTTATTTACTTCGCTTATAACTTACATATATTACATTGGTCATTATTTATATATTTAAGGAATTAAATTAGTTATTATTATTTCTTTTAAATGTTAAATTGACCATTATCATCTCTTTGAAACTTTAAAATTTCATTCAAGCATTAATGAAACTTCATGGATTAAATTATGTATTAAGCACATATATTATCTCCTTTGAACGTAAATTTTTTTTTTTAAAAAAAAAAATTCTTCTTCGAAGGTATACGATATTAATCTGAGTGATAAAGATAAATATGACATTATGACCAATTCATCAAACACATTCAAATCTTTAGTCACATCAAGTGGGCAAACCGATATGGAATTTTGCACACAATTCATTACTAAATTTAATAAATAAGTAGGTATGTGGGAAATCAAATTATGGATGATGTAGGGTAAAGGTACTTTTCAATGTTTTTTTTCTAATAAGAAAATTTAATGCATTATGGCCTTAAGTCTTTTCTTTTTTACTAGTTTAACTTGTGGCTTCGCCTAAAGACTTTTCAAAATTCAATTGGAAGACATCCCCAAAACACAAATTGCTAAATTTGCAGCCATTCAACCCCATCAATCTCAGTATAAATACACAACAAAATTAGTGAAGAAGGTATTATATTGCAATTCCACACATAATTAAGTTTATTCTCCAATCCATTGCTTGAAGATGGCCCAACCAATAGGTATCATCTTGCTTTCAACAATAATTATTATTATTATTATTATTATTAAGTTGATTGTTTATTGTAACTTAATGCGATGCAGGTGTTTGCTATGGAAGAATGAGACACCACCTCCCCCCACCACATGAAGTCGTAGCTCTCTACAGGCAATACAACATTCGTCGGATGCGAATTTACGATCCGGACCAAGCTGTCCTACAAGCCTTAAGAGGCTCCAACATCGAACTCATGGTAGACATCCCAAAGGATAACCTTCAAAGGCTTGCTTCGAACCAAGGTGAAGCTAATGCATGGGTCCAAAACAACATACGTAACTACCCTGACGTCAACTTCCGTTACATTGCCGTTGGAAACGAAATCAAAACATACGATTTCTCCGCCCAATTCCTCGTACCTGCTATGATAAATATTCAAATGGCCCTTCAATCAGCTGGTTTAGCAAATCGTATCAAAGTTTCATCGGCGATTGATACTGGAGTACTCACCCCTGAGTCATTCCCACCATCTAAAGGTTCTTTTCGACAAGATTACCGACCAATACTGGACCCACTTATCCGATTTCTCGTGGATAATAGATCACCGTTGTTGGTTAACTTGTATCCCTATTTTAGTTACAAAGGCAATCGCAGCATTCAGCTTGATTATGCACTTTTCACGGCTCCATCACCGGTTGTCTCGGATCTGCCATATAACTATCAGAATCTTTTTGATGCGATTCTGGATACTGTTTATGCTGCACTGGAGAAAGCAAATGGAGGTTCCTTAGACATAGTTATATCAGAGAGTGGGTGGCCGACGGCCGGAGATTATGGAACGTCAGTAGAAAATGCAAGAATATATAATAACAATTTAATCCAGCATGTGAAACGAGGGACTCCAAGAAGGCCTGGAAGAGCTATAGAGACTTACATTTTTGCTATGTTTGATGAGAATGGTAAAAATCCAGAATTGGAGAAACATTGGGGGCTTTTCTCGCCAAACAAACAACTTAAATATGGAGTTAACTTCAATTGATCAACAACTTGCATACGAGAGGGAAGGTTGTTTGGAATAATAATAAGAAGTTATTTGGAGTAATATTTGTGCTTGGTATTTCCAATAAACTTAAAAGTGGGAGTATCCTTCTGTATTTAATAATGCTATTCTAGTTTTGGAGCTTTCAATTCAATACAAATTTCTTGTTATGCTATATTTACTCATTTAATGCTTTAAATTAGGATTCAACAATATTAGTTGACCATGATTTCTCACTTAACTAAAACTGCTAATCCACCTATGTTAAAAAAAAAAACTGCTAATCAGCCTTTTTTTTTTTTTTTTTTGGGGCAGCTAAATAAAATAAACATAAGGAAAATTACAATTATCTCCATATATTTTAGCATAATTGATTACTTTTTCCCTGTATTTTTTTAAAATGAATTATTTGTTTTACTTCCTATATCCTATTATACCTTCCCTTAAAATTAAGAGTGTCAAAAGCTGATCCGACCTGCTAACCCAACACAAACCTAACCTGAAATTAACGGGTCAGGGTTGAGATTTTCGACCTGTTTAATTAAATGGGTTGACATGAATTCGACCTCAAATTTATTCCAATGTTATCATCAAGCAAAATATAGCGAAACTAAAAATGGGCGGTTTCACTAAATGGGAAAACAAAAACTTAACTCAGCTCAAAATAACCAATATTGAGAGGCCAACAATAAGTTTTACATCAATAGCAAGCATGTGTTCTTTCGCACATTTCATTGAATAACTGGTGGACATTCAATGATGAACATATATATATTTCATCAGAATAGTGAGTAAAAACTCCACAAATTCAGATACACATACACTAATCCAAGCCAATCTTATACTTCAACAATTTCCAAGTAAAAGTAGAAGAAAATAAAATTAATAAAATATTTACAACTGAAGCAAAAATACAATCAGAGCCTACAAACTACACTTTTGCTGTTCAACCTCTCCATTCTTCCACTTTTTTGTTCAAGAAATGAGGGGTTGGTGCCGATCATGGTGAGGTTGTTGAGGGGTTGGTGTCGACGCTGCTTCATCGCACATCGGCTATGGCTGAGATGAGTAGAAGATGGAGCTCTCGGCATCAAAACGCTACCTTTTACGTTGCTGCAGGTCACTTTTAAAAGCCTCACGCATTTTTCGTCTGTCTGAGCATCACACGCGGTTAGATGTTGGATGGAGGATGTGAAGGTTAATTTTTAAAATACTTTAAGGACTAAAAGATACAACTAATTTTTTAAGGGACTAAAAGTCACAGTCAAATGTATTTTTAGGGGCAAAAAATGTTATTGGCCCAAACACTAAAAGTCTCCAAGTATAATAAGGGGGAAAAAAATGATTTTAGCCGCCAAAGGAGATAGGACACTTTATGACATGGTGATCCATTGGACAATCTACTTATACATGGCCCTACTATAAACATGATTGATACAGCAGTTATAATAATACCTAACCCACCCAGGTAGCACAGTAACATACGCACTCATATGATATCATAAGGAAATGATAATTTTGGTTTTATTAAATTTTTTATAAATTTATCATATTTTTTTCTTAACTAAAACATGTTTTTAATGGTGTATTAGTTTTAAATTACATCTTCTAAAAAAATAAAATTTTCCAAATTGTATCACTCTATTTGCTTTTGTTTGAGAGGAATATAAGATTTTTTTAAGCCAAATACATAATTTCACTTCCGAACTTTACCAATTTTTCTTAATGGAATCTCAAACTTTATGAATTACCTATTAAACACTTTAACTTTCATTTCCTTTAGGAAAAAACACACGGCTCGTCCAAAATAGAGCGTAAATTACACGAGCGATTTTTATTTGGTGCCGAGAATGTAATTTTCACTTCTCTTTTATAATTGTTTTAGAAAATTAAGGAGCAAATATTAATTTTCCATCTCTTCCCTCTTAGAACTGGATCCCCATCTCCAAACACCACCCACAAAAATGACGTTGATAAGACTGGGTGTTTATACCATGAGGAATAGCTCGTTGACGGGAGGAGAACGGTATATTAGTAGCCTCCAAATAGCCACCAAGATTAGCTCAAATACTCACCGGAAGTCACAAAAATTGGGAGGAAAAAGCTCTAAAAAATAAAGATATTCAAGTGACCCAAATGCCAAATTTGAGTGGTCATACGAACAATCTGAGACTAGATTTGAACTCCACACATCATAAGCTCCGTTCTGAGACACGAATTTGCACCGTTTGTTAGCCGGGATGAGATAGATTGTTGGGTTGGATCATCCGATTCGAAATCTTCTTCTACATATTTTGAGATGTTACGGTGACCAGATGGAAAAAATAAAGCCATGGTTAGGTTGCCCTTGTCGAATACTTCAATTTCATATACTCAATTGCTCTGATCGGCGCCAAAATTGGAAAATTAGCTTGGTCAATTTCATGTACTCATTTGAGTTTGTTTAATTTCGAAATAAAGAAGGTAAAAATTCACTTTGTTCCTTGTTTGAAAATTACATTTTGACCCCTAAAACGAGCGTACTATCTTGAAAGAGACCGTGTATTTTTTTCTAAAGAAAATGAAATTTGTGTATTTGGTCGATTTTTTAACAATAAATATAGAAAAGGGGGAAAATGATCAAATCAGGACCTCTCCCAAATGAAAATGAGCCTGCCTACCATTACTCATTAGGCTAGGCCAGGACGCTCATGTGACAATATGAAACAAGATATTATCCACGTTAATATTGAACCCAGATCAACGAAAATAGCTACAAGTTTATTATCTTCCCTTAGGATTTAAATTGTTTTTACATGAGTTTCTCTTTACTCCGAAACACATCTAGCAGAAATGAAGAGTGTCCAATCGAAATTATTAATTTCTGATCAAAAAATTCTCTCTTTTCACATAACTCTTCACGACTAATCCATAATCCTATTTTCATTCACAGCAAAATTAACAAAAGCACAAATCCTATAACAACACTGTCACGATAGAAAGGCTTTGACTCATAACAAATTGGGGGATACTTTTGTAAATCCTGTTGCAATGCTTATGTGAGTAAGGCCTTGCCCGTTAGAACATTCTTTACCTTTTTTTTTATAACATACTATCATCTACTGTCATGCCATTAGATGATTCATATAATTTATATAGATAAGAAAATTGACTGAATTGAGGGAGTATTAATTAATATCTAACTAATTTAAAAATTAATTAATGTTGCATATATTAAACAATAAATAGTCAAATCACAACAATTCATGTTCTTAATCTGTTTTCAAGTGAAATCTGGGTGCCTTGAAAACTAAAACGGCCTGTCTATTCTGCATTCACAACATCCACACACAATAGGTAGAAATAGAAGCAAGTTCAAGGAATTCATACAATTTAAGCATGATTTGTATCGTAATAATTAATAATTTCGTCGCATCAATAGAACTAAATTTCAATATTAAACTAATGAAACACAATGTTTTATTTTTACATACTCTACATTCTCATTTACAGTATAGAACAATAACTATAAAAATCGTCGCGGACTACGTACCATACCTCACATCTCTGGCATGTCTTTGGAGCAGAAGCACAAGGAAGAACACAACCATCTTTCTTGGATGAACAATCTTTATCATCTTTCTTCTCTTCTTTAGGAGGCCCTATACTCACAATTGCGGCAGACTTCTGAAATTTCCTCACCTTCTTGATGATTTTCACCGGATCAGCTTCACCGATCACAGTCACAGTGTTCTTCGACGGATCAAGAACGATGGATGTTATCCCTTCCACGGTTGCAATCAACTTCATTACCTTCTGCCTGCATTTTGAACATAGCAGCTCCACTGACACTATAGTTTTCTGCACCAGAGCAGAAAAAGCTGAGTCAGATCTATCTGTACTTTCTCTGAGCTCAAAACATTTAAAAAATATTTATGCCATATCTAAAAAACTGAAAAGTTCTGCAATGTGTCAGTGAAAGAAGACAATGTGGAAGAGAATGATTAGCTGTAATAGAACAGTAACAAACAAAACATTTCCACAAGAAAATAATAACAAAACTCAAAAAATAAGTCGGTCTGAGCAATGATAACCTTTGGCATGTTTCTGACACAACTCCAACTAAAAAATTTAAAGTAGAATGGATAGGTTCACACACAAGTATGGGAATGCTATATAGTATAATTTATTTTTGCACTTATTTTCTGTATCTCATCTCATCAAGCAATAAAATCATAGGATATTATTACATTTTCACTTGACAAAAACAAAGTGGAGTAAATGCAAGTAGGTGATAAGTAGTTAATGCATGTCAGAAATTTCTTGGTTGGATCAACTGTTACCTCCAACAAGCATTCAATGCAGAAATTATACTCCTAAAAATTAATCAATTTTAGAATGACATGTAATGCTCATATAAGAAACAACATTGCAATTTCAGGTTTGACACCACCCTAGCATGCCATATCATTAGCTTATCAAAATCTTCAAAGTTATTATTTTCCCTTTTTTGAAAAGGGGAAGTTCAAAACCTTCGTTGGGGATAGAAGTAGAACCTGCATACGACCCAGATGGATTTCCATGTCCATACATGGAAAACTTTATAAGTTCTACCATTCTGACACAAATTTGTGTCCATGGTAGACTGCAGAATTGGCATATGCATGACTAGTAGATGGCATAAGTTACCGATTTTCACAATCCCAGTTTTTCATAGAGAGAAATAGTTCATTCATCTAAGAAGTTTGGAAAAACTAGCACCAGTAACCTGATATTACATATTGGCATGACCTTGAAGGCATGGAATAGCTCTTTAGTACAACAATTCAGCTATAGAGGGCATTGGAGTCAGCGTAAGGGGCGCATCTGACCCTACTCCTTTTATGTCCTTATATAGTAGTACATACTTCAATATGGCCCTAACTAGGTCCCATGCTTATACACACAAAAATACCTTTAACAACTTAGCAGCTCATCACCGAGCACATGGTTACAGCTGCACAACATTACTGCCAATGTTTTGGACCGCATGTTTGTTGTATTCGGTCAATTAAAACACGACCACTCAAACCTTCCATCTTGGCTGCAGTCTGCAACTCCTGATCTGAAATCAAGCTCCAGCATTAGCGCAGATCTTAGTTAATCTACAGGGGAAAAAAATTACATTGCAATTAGAACCTTGTATGCCTTAATCAAAGTAGTCAAAACAAATAATTAGCACACCAGTAGGCTGATGAACAAATTGAAATGAATGCATTTGGGCTAAATTTTGTTCAAAACAGACGTCCATTCTTTTTTTTCTCTCAAAGTTTACATGAAAGACAATCACATATAACTAATGGAAACATCAGCCAAGAGCATGAATGAGGAAAAATGGAAACATATAACTAACAGAAAGATCAGCCAAGAGCATGAATGAGAAAATATGGAAACAAAAGGCAGCAAAATATACTGAAACCATTCTGACCAATGAGGCAATTCTGATGAATTTGGTACCAGCAAACTTAATGAGTCGTTTACCCAAGAGGTGTATCTTATATGTCAATCTAATAACTTGAAACCATGGTCCAGTTAGGTTCAGCTTCATGTTTGCATCCTCCAATCCACCTATTTCAGGGCCATATCTCAACCATTGAAATATTTCATAAATGAAAACGACTAAGAGGAAAAAAGAAATCTAACTATATCAGAAAATGAAACTTGGTACGAAATAACACCTCACTCATGCACATTTGTACCTTGAAAAAGAAAAGGCAATTTAAGAGGTTGAAATTTTCCCAATGTCAGATTGCTAGACCACGACCAAAGGATGTATGCTTAGACTCTGGCCTTCTAATTGAGTTTACAACACCCTAACTCAGTCCATCCCAACTACATGAATTTTGCAAACCATATGGGCTAAAGTTGAGATGGAATTGCAAATGATGCACATCTTTTTCCAAGTAGTGCTCAAAAGTGTCTTGTCACTTTCTCCATCCCCCTCATTTAATACCCCATAAAATGGCCATACAAAAGTAGAAAGATGATCAGATCTTCACACTAATTTCTGAGCAATTGGAGTTCTAAACTCCACATAAAGTAGCGCATATGAATGCAACATTTCTCATGGCACTTTTAGAACTTTGACAAGGTAAATGCAGTATCTTGTGCACTGTTAGAGCTAATTGTGATACAACATTGTTTGTACAAGGGCCTGTGGGTGCTCATTATTCAGCACTTCCCATTTCCCAACCTCTCAAAGAATGTAGCTCTAGAATGAGCAGAAGGTCCATTTAAGAGCACTCGACATAGAGGATAACAAAAAATTACATGCTCTAGTTTTGCTTGAACAATTCTCTAAACCATAACATTTGAATTTGGTAAATCAAGAGAAGGACTGAAGATGCAACTCAAGATTGGATTTGAACAGGAATTGAACTGAAAATTAAGTTTCTTTAAACATTAGCAAATAACACAATGCATAGTTAAAAAGATTGGGGGTCAAACAATGCTGAAGTTGTCACAAGAAAAAGTATCAAAAAGTAGTATTTGAAGAATAGAAAAAAAAACATCTTTCAGCTTGAATAAAATAAATTTTACAGAAACATACAGAAACAGAATTATTTGCATATATTAGGAAATTCAATATTTTAAAGAAGTAAACCAAAAGGGCAGACTTACTAAGGCAAAAAGGTGAACTCTTCACATATTCATTTATATAAGTATAATATACAAACAATTTAAGAGCAAAAAGTGTTACCAAGATTCTTAAACTTACCAACAGAAATTTGCAGTGAAACAAGAATTCTCTGCAGTTTTATTGATTCTACTTTATGGTTTCATAAACCCCCATGCCCATGGTGTTGGATTTCATATGCTTTGTTTCCACCACTGGGGCATAGCAACCCAATATTTTCTCATCTTTTGCATAATAGGCTTCCATCTTCTTTAAGGGTTTCAAATCCAAGTCAATAAAACTCACCTAAGGCAATTGCACAAAAAACAAAAAAAAAAAATCACATTAATTTTAGAATTCTAGTTTCTTGGGGAAAAAAATTTTCCTTATAGAATTAAACAGTAAATTCATGAAACTTGACAATAACATGCAAATGTGTATGAAGATATCAAAAAACATGTTAAAGACTGACCTTGTAATCAAACTTTTGATTGGTCGAATGAAGATATATACTATTATAGGCAGGCCGAAATACCCCATCTTCCAGTTGTTCAAAGCTAATCATCATACTACAGTCTTTTGCTGTTGCAGCTATCAGATAATCCTTAACAATCTTCAAGCTGTCATCCATAGGAATAGAATGCAAGGATGCATATCTGTGCGGCAGCCTGGCTTCGTCCAATTCTTTACATACCATGCAAGGCCGAGAAATTATGTTATAATAAGCATGAATTGCACCTTCAATGTCAAAATTGTCAAGCTTTTGAGCTTCAAGAAGCCAATCCAGTACTCGAGAACTATAAACTGTCTCAGCAACAAGCTCTATGAAACACCTTGTGCGCAAACCATCATCCGCCTGGATGACTCCCTTCAATGCATCTTCAAAAGCTTTTTCAATCAAAACACTTGTTTTGCTTGTACCACCACCCAAGCCCCCAAATATAATAGAACCATTTAAAAACACACGAAAATTGTTCTGAGGGGTAGCAAAGAGATCAGTGATAGCTTTATGTATTCTTTCCTTCGAACCAGAGAAAATGTCCAAAGGATCATACTGGCTTAACTCTGATATCTGAAAATTTGAAATGAATGAGGAGAATGAAATTCGTATAAAGAAAAAATAACTCTAAACTAATACAAGAACATGCCTTTTAAAACAAGCTTCAACGCTGCTAATCAATAGAGTGGAAATTATGCATGACTATTAACATACTAATTCAAACCCTAGCATCAACCAAATAACTCTGCCGTAGGACCCAATAAATAATAAATAAAAATACCTCATGTTGGCTCAACTTCAGGATTTGGTGCATTCTAAAACGAGTTGTGCTCCTCTTAATAGAATTTTTTTCAGCAATGAATCTTGAAGACGGGAGAAATCCACATTTAGGCTACTTCATGGAAACAAATACATGAGTTATAAAGCCTAGAAGAAAAAAACGTAGCTCATAAACAATCAGGAGAGAACAAATCCTGAAGACAATGCTCACAAACAAATTTTGAAGACCTTGCGCACAAATAAACAACGAAGAAGAAATGCAACAAGCAACAAGCAACAAGGAACAAACAAAAAATTATGTGTACATACCTTGATCTCAACAGAAATGCAGGGTCTATCTTTAAGGCTACCTGAGATGAAGAAAGCAGAATAAACCACCACTTGTAAGTATTCCGCTAAAAAAAGCCACCCCTAAATTACATCATGCACATTTAATTCCGTGCCTTAGAGATTAATGTAATTGAGCATAATCAATACTACACAATGTAATAACATCCATAATACAGTTATTTGGTCTAATATTTCCCAAAAACACAAGGGGAAGGCACTAAACCTCTAGAGAGAGTACTATGATAAAATTACAGACAGATCAAGAGACTGGTTTGTCTGTGTTTAGGACTTAAGAAGGCCATTGTTGCAAAGCACCTATTTTTCATAACCAGCGAATTTGATATAACCAGATGATCTATTACCACACAATCCATGCCATGACTACTGTTGACAATTTGTATAAAAAGAGCATGCTAATTACCTTGAGGAAATAAAGAATGATCAGTCATGAGAAGCACAGAATTACGGTCTGTATCGATTTTGGCAGCATCAACTCGCCAGCCAGGACGCTGACAGATCACTTTCTTTTCTATACATTCAAGAAAATCCCTAGATACTAGGACATGCATCTGTCAAATTCCAAGAAGATCAACATCAGAAATACTAATCAAAGCATCATGTATTAGCACCATATTAGTACATTAATTATCTAACCAATAGAAGGACTAAAAAGAACGCAAAAACAACCAGATACAGTTTAAAATGAAAATCAGTTAAAAGCAAAGTAAAGGGAAGAAGGAAAGACATACACCAGGGTCAACATGTTTGGAACCCAACAAAGGACTCATAAAATGCTTCACATAAAACCATTCTGCTAGTTCTCTAGTAGGAGCCGTTACTAGTTCATTGGAATCCTTCCACAGCAACCGTTCTTGCTCAGTTAATACTGGGCGATCACCTACGCAATTGGAAGACCATTTCCTCTCTACTTTTTGTATTCTCATTACCTTCCCAGTCTTTATGCAACACATATCACATACAACAGACAAGTTCGAGAAATCAGATAGATAATCAAAAAAAGCGAAAAAGAAAAAAATTTCAAGAAATTACATAACTAATTGAAAAAAAAAAAAAAGGCAAAAGAAATTCAATGAAGGAAAAAGGAAATGAATAGTAACCCATGAACTTACAAAAACAGGAGATGATCCAGTATAAGCCATGACCAAATTAGCAGCACCTTCACCCCTGTAAACCCAATCAGCAGCGTCTTTTTCCTCTAATTTGACCTCCATTTTGCTAATTACCGTAAGCTCTCCGCACTAAATTAAAGATTCGAATGACACCTCGCCAAATAAACAGAAAAAGGAATAAACTGAAGAGAAAAGAAACAAGGTATTACCAAGAAAGAATCCGAAATCGGCTGATTTGAAAATCGAAACCAAGAGACCAAATGTCAAAACCCTAGAAGCCTTATTGGACAAAAAGATAAGAGAATCGCAATGGATGATCGAAATCAATTATGCTTTTATTCTTCACTTTTTATCTCCGCTGCAAGAAGCTGAATATATCCCAGTATGAGCTGTAGCATGTTCTGAAAGAAAAATCAGTGGCGCTTAAGCTCTACTACTTGTGCTGGGAAAAGAAAAGAAAGAAGGAGACCTTTTTTAGATTCGGAAAGACAGTGGACGCTACATACACTAAATGGACAATTATTTTTTAGTCCTTCAAACTTTAAGCAAACAACCGAAGTAGTATAAACCAAAAATTTTATAATTAATTTAAAAATATTTAAACTCCAATTCTTTAAGCTGCTTGAGCTCTCGATCAACCAATACAATGATGATTCTTACACTCAAACTCGGAAGCCAAACTCGTTTAACGCGACTCATCTATTTTCTAAGCAATTTTGTTCAATAACGAAATTACTAATTGACATTTTATCAAGCACATGGCGGGACACAATCAAGACTTGACCATTTTCTAATCTAAATCTCAAAACTGAGGGCAGTGCAAAGCCATCAAGCATAACAAGTCCATTTAGTTACAGTACCACAATTACAATAAAATGGATTAAAGTTTAGTCCAAACTCCAACCTACATACACAAATACACAATGAAAAAGAAAGAGTCTTAGTTCTTCGGCTCCAACTCACCTATGCAGGAACGGAATCTGCGAGGTGCCTTAATTCCAAATCGACGCAACTTTAGCGCAAATCAACTCTACAGCACCTGCAAGCTCAGGGAGCAATGAAGGAAGAGAATAGCTATGCCGACTCGAATTTGTTAACTGAAGAAACCGGACAAACGCCATGTGACGTTATTTTCACGTGCATGCATCGGGAATGTGAATATGTTTTGGGCCAGGTTCTATTACTTGTTGGGCCACTCTGTGATGTCTGAGGTAAGACTCTGTTAAATGTTGGGCTGGTTCACTGTTTTGGGTAGTCAGATGTTGGTTTATTGTCTATTGGATCAGACTCAATTAGATGTTGGTCCATCAGAGTGGCCCGCTCCATTATCAGGTTTAGCGGTTTAGGAATGGGAAATATGCAAATGCAACGACAAAATTTTCATTTTGAAACCTAACTTATAAACTCTAACTAAATATAGACATGCCCGAATTGTGTAATTTTGTTAATAGTTTTCAATGTAATGCTAATACTACCTCCATTTTCAAAAAATTAAGACTTTGCACTATTTATCCATAAAATTCTACATAAAAATCTGACAAAAACACTCCTAAAAGCAACATATATTAGGCCCCATAATGAAGAGAGAGAAGATAAAATTGTGGAGAAAAAATGTATACACATGCACATATATCGCTGTAGAAAGTACAAGAATCAGAGTTGATGGTATTGCAGCTATCCCTCGTCATCATTCCTGATGCGTCCGTCTGCAACATTTTCAATCAATTTTGGGTGTATGTTTTCTACATTTTGCACCATTTTACAACGACTGTTATAGATTGCTTAACTTTTGGCCGTATTCCATAAAAAAATATGCACCCATATTAGTTAAAACTGTAACCCAACATTTCAGTCTACACCTCACGCGCTTTTCTCTCTCTTTCTCTCTCATATGACAGCATCTGCCGCATATCAGTCAGACCATCATCTCTCATCTCTCATGTCTCACACAAACCTGACAGCACCAATAAACTAAGTATTCTCTCATGTCTCACCAATAAATTGATTCCCTAACCCCAAGGATTTTCTATTCCCTTTCCCTTCCCCAACTAAATATAATAATAATAATAATAAATAAATAAATAATAATAATAATATAAATAAATAAATAAAAATGATGATAATAATAAAAAATACATTAATAATAATAATAATAATAAATACATAAATAAAAATAATAAATAATAGTAATAATAATATATAAAATAATAATAATAAATAATAATAATAATAATAAATACATAAATAATAATAATAATAATTAATAAATTATAATAATGAATAATAATAATAATAATAATAATAAATACATAAATAATAATAATAATAATAATAATAATAATAATCATTCTGATTCAAACCAAGTAGTCACAAAAGGAATTAGGAGGCAAACCATTATGTTTCTGGAGCATAACCAAACATGGAAATGTATTCTTATTCTCTGTTTCCTTTCCCCTTATTTCCATTTCTTGATTCCATTTCGTTTCTCCTGTGCGAACCAAACGCCCCCTAACATTATTTTATTCCCTCTCTCCACTAAAAGACAAAATCCAAAATTGTTCGAATTCCACACAAATATATTAAAAGTTTCAACATTTTGAAAACTACTCTTCAGATACAAGTCTTAATATTTTGAAAACGGAGGTAGTATTTATTTTTTAATGCACAATCCTAATATATTTTAATTGCTTTTATAGCGATTAATTACTTCTATATAGTATAATAATAGAGAATTTACAAAAACCTCCTTGAATATTATTTAAAACAATAATTTTCTCCTTATAGTTTTTAAGCAGACAAATTTATTCCTATGTTTTAAATTCGTTGGATAATTTGATCCTTCCGTCTATTTTTTTTATTAATGTAACGGTAGAAAGACTAAAATAAAATTCCTCTACTATTCTCCATCAAAACCCAGCATCATTCTTCATCAAAACCATCATCTTCTTAATTTACCAATACCCAACAATATCTTTTTCATCTACAAAACCCAACATCTCCTTCTTCATCTACAAAACCCAACCATAATAATTTCAGTTAAAGCAACTATTCAATGTTCATTACTAATCGAATTTGGGTTAAAACTAATCCAATCTCTTTCTATTTCCTTTATATTTTTTCACTTTTCTTCTCATACATTACAAACTTTAAAAGCAAAAATTGGTTAGGTTTGTGGGTATCGTGTTAAAACTATTTGAACCCAATATTTCGGCGCCTTTTTGATTTGCGGAGGAGGAGATCACTTGTTTGGTTACAGATAAATAGTGGGTAGGTTAAATTGGGGAGAATCATTTTGTTGTTTCTGGCTGTTTAGGGAAGCATTCTTGGTGTTTTGTTAATGTACATCGTTTGGTGTTAAGCTTTAATTAACCAATTAAACTGTTGATTGGCTTATAAGGAAAGCAAAAATCTTCCATTAATATGGAAATATAGAAACAGACAAAAATGGTGGTGGTTTCGTTCAATGGGTATTGGCTTGTCCCTGCACTCTTTTCAAAACCATGATTACCCTTTTATTTCATTATGTTTCACAATCAAAACCAACAATGGTGAATGATAATCAATTTGAAGATGAAGTAATGAACATTGAATCGTTGCTTTAATTGAAATTATTATTTGCTCTTAAGAGGTTGAGTTTTGTAGATGAAGGAGATGTTGGGTTTTGTAGATGGAAAAGATATTGTTGGGTATTGGTAAATTAAGAAGATGATGATGGTTTTGATGAAGAATGATGCTGGGTTTTGATGAAGAACGGTAGAGGAATTTTATTTCTTGAGCTTTAACAAAGGTTGAAGAAGACAAAATATTAAAAGAGTCCTTTATTTCTTAAGTTTTTTTAAAAAGGCCCATAAAAGTTATATTTTGGTATTTCTACCGTTATTTTAACAGAAAAAATAGACAGAATGATCAAATTGTCCAATAGATTTAGAACATAGGGATAGATTTATCCGCTTGAAAAACTATAGGGAGAAAATCGTAATTTTAAGTATTACTCAGGGAGATTTTTGTAAATTTTCCATAAAAATAAGACAAAAAATGAACAAATAATTTGAAACAAAAATGATATGCTTCTCTTATAGTTGATTATGAAATAAACTGATCTAACCCAAAACTACAACTCAGCTCTTTGTTTATTGAGTTAGGCAATAACCAAACCCATTATTTCAACATTCATTAGTATACTTTAACTTTCTATTTTAAAACTGTAAACATTGAACTCTTTTAAGTTGCTTAATGTTTTGTTTTAATCAAAAGCTGCTTCTTGTCCATCATCTAAGACATCCAAACCTTGCAATTGATTTCTTATCTCAAAGACTTATTATACTAAATATTTGGGAATGAAAATCGTAAAAAGCTAAATAACAACCCAATTATTAAAATTTGTCAAGTTAGCAAATTTATATATATATTTCACATAAGAAAGACTTAATTGCATTATTATACGAGTTGCACGTATATTGCTTCATATTTGAGTATGGATTCGAAATCTACAAGATTTATTAAAAGACTCAAGCAATAA
Organism: Croton laevigatus; assembly: GCA_949640765.1. Taxonomy (NCBI): domain Eukaryota; kingdom Viridiplantae; phylum Streptophyta; class Magnoliopsida; order Malpighiales; family Euphorbiaceae; genus Croton; species Croton laevigatus. The sequence goes on along the minus strand of CATIWJ010339338.1, from coordinate 2,285 downwards.
GAAACGATTAATATAGAAAAGATAAAAAAGAGCGACCACAAATTACTAACGAGTAAAACTAATTAAAAATCCTTCAAATTGGTATTGATATGGTAAATTTTTATACTCTTTGTGGTCCTCCTGTCCACAGTTCCCATCGTGCAATTCATCAAATGCAATAATTAACATTGGATACCATATTTTTTTATTTACAAAAACATTGTAGGGGAAAAAAAATAAAAAACTTATATGAAATTGGATGTTGAAAAGTTGAGTATATGGTAAGCAAATTGTCCCATTGTGTATGTTGTTAAAGGAACAAAAAAGAGTGCTTACTAATACGTTATCTTCTATCTACAATTTATATCATTTTGTATAGATATGCTTTCGTTTGCGAAATAGGCAATCCCATTCAATGCCTTAGAGAAGAAGCTCCAAAACTAGCAATTTAGTTGCACAACTTTCGTGAGTCTTTTGTTTTTTGGTAGTTGCAATGCAAATATGTTTTGCATTAAAATGTTTTATTTTTACGTGATAATTTAAACTATCATGAGATTATTTTTTTTCACAATGTAAAAAACAGAATTGCTTTTTATTTTCAATTTTTTGGAATTTCACCCAATTTTTAGATATTTAATACGTGTACCGATTAATCTGAATTTAAATAATATAGTGGCTAATTAAGGATGTGATCCTTATAACTCAATTTTTTCCAATGGTTTTATAAAACATGAGCCAGTAGGCATATGCTGATTGGGGCTAATTTATTACAAATTGATGTCTAAGAATTGTGATCATGGTTCATGAGAAAGATCAATAATAGAAGCCAATCGGTGTGTGGCTTGGTTGGTCATCCTATCTTCCACACATGCAATTCGACTTTTCAATGAGATAGTAGGATGCAAATGTCGAGTTTGATTCCTGCCGACCATATTGTTAATACCAATTTGGTGTTCAGGAGAGTGCTACTCCTACTGTGTAATCCACATTATTACTCAATCCATTCGTGACATCTTCTATATTAAAAAAAGAAAGAAAGATCAATAGAACATTTTACGCAAGAAACTTGGATAGGAGTTTCCAAGATAGGATCCACAAAGCATGATTACATTTCCAATTTTGCATAGATAAGATTCAAAATTTTGGTATCAGCCTTATTTCACATCACTATCTTATTTCCTTATTCTCACATTTTTGGTGTGCACGTTACAATTTCCGACTTGTTTTCCTTATTTTCCTCAATCAAATTCACGTATTTTCATGGAATTTGTTGTCCCCGTTTTTTTCGTGTAATTTGTTGTTAATACATTAATAACAAGGCTTGATTTCATAAAGATAATTGAGTGTACATCAAAATTCTAATTGCAATGATATTTGATGTTGAATCTAAATTAATGTATTGGCAACAAACTTATATTAATTCCCAAAAGTTTTCTGTCAAAAAAAAAAAAAAAAACCAAAAATTTTGGCATGTAGATGGGTTGTTTGACGTTAGTTCCAACATTGAATTTTTGTAGATACTAGAATGGTTAATTCTTCTTATAACGCTTATCAGTTGAGGGGTTTAGAAAATATTTCTTTCGATTTTGTTTGGTTCCTTTTTCAAGTAAGAATTGTTTAAAATTGAGGGTTCATAATTCATCGAATAGGAACTGAACAGAGTAATGGCGATACTTGACGCGGTTCACGGCCAAATGTAATGGTATCCCATTTATTTTTCGTACTTCAAAATATATTTTTTTAATTGTGTGTCTAAATGAATTGAAATATATGTAATTTTTTATTATTTACCAAAAAAACTAATTACACCATTGCTTATAAATTATTTATTAGATGTTCAATTGTAAACAACCAATTGGGTATGATAAACATATACTATATATTACTTATACTCCATGAGCTAATTGTGAACAATATTAGTTAAAAGAAATTGTGAACAATAAACCAATAAACAACAATTTTGATAAACATTGCTCCACTCTTAGTGAATGATCTTTGTGCTATGAAATATATCTGCAACTGCAATTATAAAAAGATATATGTGATTATATTTGGATCATCTGGTGTGTATATATATCATGAGGGGGAAATAAATGTCTCCTTAATTAAGGACATGTACGGCGCCAGAAAACAATCACGAGTTACTTGTTTTTCATGTTGCTTTTGAATTTCGTGAATGAATAAGAAGACTATAAGAGTAATACGTAATCTTAATCTCTATCATTTTTTGAAGGGGATCTTCTTTATCTTTTTGAGAAACAATTTGTGTGCACTAAAATTAATTAAGTATATAAAATAAACCATTA
>CATIWJ010339084.1:0-15709 GCA_949640765.1 Croton laevigatus | reverse complement strand
CATAGTAAAGTTATTTGGGTTTTTGTTTTCACAACTCAGATTCTTCAATCACAAATCAACTGAACCAACAAATAGAGTTCATGAAGGCTTCCCTATTTTCTTGATTCTAAAATATCTTTAGCTGGCGGTGATGCTATGTTAGATTTCATTAAATATGATTTTGATTTCATTGGATCAACTACTATCAATTTTGTTCTCGATATCACCAAAGGGTAGGAGTTCCTTGATTTCGTTATTGACGAGATGTGCAGCTCCTCTTCACCATTCTGATCTTCCAAATTGAGAGCATGACGATTTGATTTATTGATTTCCTACACTGCTTTCACTTCCTTCGAATAGATTTTGATTTTGTTGGATTAAGTACTCTAGATTTCATTCTTGGTTTCGCCAAACCGAAATATCTTCACCTTCTTCTTGATATGGTTTCTGGTTTATTAGTCCCCACCAAATTAGCCAAGACTCTCGTTTCATTTCCTCTTTTCGAATTTACTGCATTTCTTGATCTTGTCTCCTCCTCTGTTCGTCATTTCAGATTCCAGATCGTTATCCTCTCTTCTTTCTTGTGATATTCTGCCATAAATTAGAAAGGTAATTTCCCTTTTTTCTATACTTGAAAGCAAGTTAATATAGTTACATGCTTTGTGATTGATTTAGAACTGAGAAGAATTTGTGACTTCATTTTAAATTTTCAGGTTTGCTTGAAGAATTTGAAAATGGAGTTAGTTTGACAAATTGGGTTTTAATGAAAATTGATAAAAAAAATCTCCAATGGGAAAGAACACTTGCTGGTTTGGTTGGTTTAGAATAAAAATGAAAAACAGAGCAGGTTCATAGCAAAAATGAAAAACAGAGCAAGTTCAAGTTCTTATTCTCTCCCATTTTTCGTCGTTTCAAAATGCCAAATAACTGCTCGATGAAATGTCTCACACAATTGGGATGAATGATTGTTATTATTTGGTTTGAATTTGAATTGTACAAAATTAATTATTGGATTTTAATTTTTGGTTTTGGCTGTTGGTTGTGATTGTGGTGGAAAATGAATGAGAGAAAGTGGTTGTGGTGGTGGCGGCGTCACTTGAAATGGAGGGCTGGAGGAAGAAATGGAGATTAGAAGATTAAAATAATAATAATAATTAAATAATATTTAATTCCGCGTGTGTAACCCAAACATAAATTTCTGTCTGGGTTAATTTTGCTAAGGATCAAAATATTAACGTTTTTCAATTGTTAAGTATCAAAGTGGTGCTCTGAAAAAATAAGGGAGTCAAATGCATGTTTAGATTAAAGGCGAGGGATTAAAGTATGTATTATCATCCAAAAAAAGAAAAAACATCATATAAGCAATTTGGATTTTGGAGGGTAGCGACAGCGAGCGACGAGGCAGTATTAGCCTCATTCACGCACGACAGTACGCGGCACGTCGATTTTCACACACATAACCAAACCACCGCGTGGCCAACAAACCAACAGCCACCGATTCTATCTCCAGCCGCAACCTACGCTAAATCAACTATCCCCACTCTTTCAACGCCTATCTCAAAGGGACGAACATGATGATTTGGGAAGATTTTCCGCCGGACCAAACCCACGAGCAAGACCAAGACCAAGACCAACACTCAGACTCGTATCTTAATTTCGATTTCCTTTCTCTCGTCCCCAAGCCTAAGGTGGTTGCATTCCCCCCTCTCCTCTCTCTTTGTGTTTTGACGAAGTGTTGGGTTTAATCTTCATGTTATGTTAATAAAAAATGTAGGATTATTACAAAATTCTGGAAGTGGATTACGACGCTAGCGACGACGCAATTCGTTCTAATTACATACGTCTGGCGCTGGTTTGTGCCTTTTTCCCTTTCTGTTTTTTTTTATTATTATTATTTTTTAAGCTGGGACTTTGATTTTAGTAATTGAGGGTTTTTCATGGTTTGAGTTGAATCTTGCAGAAATGGCATCCGGATAAGCAAAAAGGCCAGGACAGTGCAACTTCTAGATTTCAAGAGATAAACGAGGCTTACCAGGGTAAGTATCATTTTTCATTTGTTTATTGATTTTCCTTTAGATGAATGCAATTTTGTTGTTTTAACTTAATTGTGGCCTTTCTAGTTATATTAAAGCTGTGCATGTACGCTTGGTTATTCAAATAGTGTAAATGAGTTTTTTTTTTTTAAGTAGAATATAGGAATGGGAAATAAAACACCTTTACTTTTAGGGCAATGTCAGAAGTCTCGAAAAGAGACTTTCGAGACTTCTGATTTTTGCTTTTTTTTTTTAAATATTCTGATGGATTGTCTGGCCAGATTCTCGAGATCAAATGAAGTGAGTTACAGATTTTAGATTTTGGTTCTGTTTTGCATTTAAAACAAATAGCAATGTGTACCATTAAATTCGCAGTCACGTTTTCTGTATTTGATTCGGGGCTTTGGGTAAACAATCCATCGGACTATGTTCAAAAAAAATAGAAAAAATAAAAAAAAATTACTCTAGAAGTCTTGAAGAGAGACTCCTAGCGGAGCCCTTACATTTAACCTGCTTTCTGCACATTTTCCATGTGAAAGGAATGAATAGCTATCATTTTGCCAATTGGGTCCTTGATGCTCCTTGTTGGTAGTAAGTTTCGTGATAATTGTTTCACTAAAATTTATGAATTTCATTTCCCATGACATGATATTTTGAGTGATATTCTTTTGTATTTACTTTGCTGGTTTTTGTAGATCTCGATTGAATTGGTTACTCTAATAGAAGTAGGGGGTAATTCTTCTTTTTCTGTAAACCTCCTACCGTACCTGGACCCGAACCATAAAATTTTGATGCCACTCTTAAATTTCTGGTCTAAACCCTCATATGTTCCTTGGCCCTTGGGGACTTTGATTTTGCTTCACATTTTCACCCAATTTTTTAGCGGTTTGCTTATTCTCATTATTTTTTGACCGGATATTGCTTAGTGGCATGGTGCTTGTTTATATACATAGCTGGTTGTATTTTCTTTTAATTGCCTATTGATGTGATGCTAATTTATATGGTTATGGTTGTATGACTAACTATGACGATGATATTGGTGTTGTAATTCCAAAATGTCCTTTAAATGAATGGAGGGAGGCCTTAATGACAACTATAGTTGGGATTGACTGATTTCAATATCTGCCTTGGTCAAGTTTATATCCATGTAAACAATTGCAGCAGTTGGAAATAGTTTTAAAAAAAATCTTTTGTAGAAAAATATTTTGCACGATAATTTTGAGATATTTTAAAAATCATTTGAAACATTAGTAAAGAGGTCCAAGTGAATTAACACAGCAAACTAGAATCTGTTACATTGATCTCTTGCCTTTATTCTTATATTTTCATGGCTATCCCTGAGTAATGCCCAAAGTCTGTAGTTCCCCAACACAATTTTTCTCCAAATAGTTTCAGGTTTACCTTTTCCTTTTTTGGCACCTTTACTACTAAAGCATCACATTTGTCCACCAGGGCATGTGCTAGTCCACATAAACCATGACTATACCATCCCAGTTGTCATCCTTTGTTTTTCTCTACAACTTATGCTATTTGTAATTTTTGTCTGATAAAGTAGCAGATTTTTTGTCTAATAAAATTGCAGATTTCTGTCTGACATTTTCACTCTTAACTTCCACGATTTGCAATTTTTGTCTATTGTTTTCATTTATCAAACCTTATATGACAACATATCCATAAGCTTGCACATTTGTGCAACATTCATCTTGTGGGCATGTGGCACATGGAGCTCTACATTTGCTTTCACATTGCGTTCCTGGCTTTACCTCCAGTCATAGAACTTACCTACTGCCTTGTTAGATATCTTCCAATCACATAGCACAATTGTAGCGCTTCTCCATTTCATCCTTCCTACTTAGGTTTTGAGTAACATCTTTGTAAGATCCCAGGGTGATGATTAAGATATTTTATGATATATAAGTTAGACCACCTAATTATTCATTCAACTTGGGTTAATCATTTTGGCTCAATGGATTTGAGCTCAAGTGGTTGATGAATGCTAGTTAGATACACCTTCGTCTAAAAGGTTTTACAAAGATAAGTTGTTTCTATTTAACCTTTCATCCTTTTTGCCCAACTATGAGTATTCAACTTGAGGGATACAATGCTTTTTTTTTTTTTTTCCTTTTAAATACTTTTACGATCTTTTCTTCTCCTTTATGCTCTGCTCGGGCAGTTAGGCTCAACCTATGTAGTCATAGACACATGCAATTTTCTGCTGGAAAGATTTCAAATTGTTGAGAAAGGAATTTCAACCCAATAGATGAGTGCTGGAAATGCAAGGCTACTCAACCATATGGTGGCCTCTTATGGATGTGCCAGGATATTGTATCCCACAGCACATTGCGATATCTTTATCAAGCTTGTTTTTATTTACTGTCTGCAGATGAAGCTCTATTAGATTTGGATTGTCAGGTGGTTTTGATTTATCTTGAAGTTTGTGATTGGATTTTAGAAATATGGAAGGACTATACTCTTAGTCTGCGCAACCCTCGTAATCATATTGTTTCAAGGTTTCATTAAGGCGATGAATTGCTCAAGCGTCAAAACAGTGTATAAGGAAGTTCTTTATCTGAAATAATCATATTTCCATCTAAGGAATGTTTTCTTTCTCACTTGTCTGTTAGACAAACCAGAATACTGTGTGTAAAAGGAAGGATGAAGCAGTTTTTTTAGTTAGACTTTGAAGTTTATGTTGTACATTAGCATTTGAATCTGTTCAACTGCTGTAGTCATGTTTTTTTATCCACTCCAACTGCTTAACTTAATGATGCATAACAGAGGCTTTTGTGTGGCAAGTAATAGTTATTTCTACAAAAAGAGATCTAATTATTTGTCCATCAATTTCAGCGAAGTGATTTCCTCCCTTTTATTTTGGAGCTAAGATCACATGCATCTGTAATAGTGAATCTAAGTTTCTTAGACCCAGATGGATTTAACAACATGCATCTGTAAATTGTAATAGTGAATCTAAGTTTCTTGGACTCAAATGGATTTGCAAAGCTTATTCATACTTACTCATCTCTTTTTATGTCTAATTTCTATCTCTTGTATCCTTCTTCCATTGTTTTACATATTATGATGAAAATTGTTGCCTCATCATTGCTTTAATTTTGCATTTCTCATCCTTTCTGGTCTTGTTTTCCCCTTATTGAGTGCTAATGCAGATTCCTTTGCAATTTCATAGTTCACCATGATGTGTAATCCTTTTGCTTGGTTGAGAAAAGTTAGCGGTTTATTCATTTAATCTTATAATCTTTTTTGAAAAGGAATGTGGAATACATGTCGACAGCTTGTCTTGCATACAAACCTAACAGTTGAATGTTACCTATGTGAGCAGTTTTGAGCGATCCTGTTAGGAGGAGAGAATATGACACAAAAGGGATGTCCCATGTCTATGATTATAATATAATTGTAAGGCTCTCTGCTATTTCTTGTTAAGCTACACCTTTTTTACTGTTTTATTGACTACAGCTTAACTGTTCTTACATTTTTCATGTATTGACTGCAGGACTATCTTAATCGATACAAAGGGCTTATATTAACATGTAATGGCCTTGGGATAAGGACTTCAATCTGGTAATCTATTCATCTAGCCATGTGCAGAGCTGCAGCGGTTAGTTCTTCACACCTAGTAGTACAATTAAGCTAGAGGTCTTTTTCAACAAAAACGGAGTCTCCTGTTGCTAGCAGCACCGCTGGTTGCGAGAAGCAGCAGAATCTAGTGCATGTGTACATATGATATATAATAGAAGGTGACGGTTCGAGTAACAATTGTTGCTGCTAGTGTAGTAATTTTGCATGATTTGGTTTCGACAGCGGGTATGGTGATTTGTGGTTTTATTAGCAAGCACCAGCAAGTGAATGGTTAGGGTCGAGTGATCTTCATGCAATTCCAATAAGAAAAAATCCTACATATATTTAGACATGCTTTCTTGACCAGACTCAAGAACCACACCTTGAGTTGACATTATTATGGAGGAACTTTGATGATTAATTAATTGCAGTAGTTGGTACTTTTCAGTTCAGTTTGGTGAAGTGCGTTGTGTTGTATCAATTATTTTCTGATTTTGAAGGCAAACCTTTGGTACTATTTAGTATATTTTATTAACAGTTGTTCTCGGTGATGACTAAGAATCAAACAAAAATTAGATGAGGACTCGAGAGGCTTATCGTCCAGCTCAAGAGTAGGCATGTAATGCCAGAATATAAATAGTTGGATGTTTTATGTTAATAAACTATTGATTTACACGTTGGATTGGCCTTAGTAGCATAAGGTCAAGGAGAATATTGTATTATTTTAAAGCCACATTCCAATGGTTCTCTTATTTGGAGTACCAAATAATAAAAATAATTGAAATAAAAGAATGAAAGTAAAAAGGTAACAGCGATGAAATGATACCATTTGACGTGAGCAGTAATTTACTATGATTATAGTTGAATTTAATGAGTAGAGAAATACGTAAATTACCTGATGAAGTGAAATATATTTTTACCAGGAAATTCTAAGATTTTAACCAGAATGAACACAAATTATATCATTCATATTGAGATGGGTTTCAAAATGCCGGTTATGCACTTTCCATAGGCAGCGTTTGAACAAGATCGTTAATGAATCATAATCATAAATGGTGTAAATCCCGAGACGTTCAAAACAAGTCTAACAATAGTATCATCAACGCCAAAAGTGTAAAACTACAATCATTATCTTCCTAAACAAGCTTCAATTATGACACTAAACGCGTTTTCAATCAAAATCCCGAAACGCCCCCGGTTTGGTTTGATATCATTGTACATGATTTATTTGAAAAGTTCTGCATCAAACTCGTACGGTTCATTTTTTTTTTTTTAAATTGAATCAAATCATTTATTTGATCAAATTCAATCAATTTAGTTTTTTCAAACCAATAAAAAAACTGAAAATGGTTCAATCAGCCAATTGGTGTTTTATCTTTTATAATAAATATATATTTTTTACTCAAAACTAATGTTATATTTATAATTAAAATAAAAATTATTCATATACTATTATATAAAATATACTGACAAATTAGTTAGAATTTTAAAAATACATGGACAAGTAGTAAATTTTACCCCTTTCTTTATTTGCAAATCATTCCTAAAATAAATTATAGTGCTACTGTTTTCAAAGCAAAATTTACTAATTTTAGTGAATAACCTAACATTTTCAGTTAAAAAAGAGTATTACCTAACATTAATTTTACCCAAGTCCTTAAACTACAACAACGTTGTTTAGTGCAATTTGGTTTGCAATTTTCCGCGGTAAAATATTGAATCAAATCAAACCGTTTTGAAAAGACGAAGTCTATTTAATATCAAATTATTCAAATAAAATTGATGATTTGCAGTGGGTTGATTCAATTTAACAGGTTGAACCGTTAAATTTACACCCCAGTCAAAATTACCAACTCACCCTTGAGAGCCCAAACAGCCGTCAAACATTTAAAAGATCCTTTCGATTCCCAACCAACCAAAACAACGCTGAAACCACCAAACGCAATTTGCTCTCGCTCTCCCCTCACTATCTCTCTCGGAGACTAAACGCCCATGGCAGCTCCTACGGTTCCAGATAACCTGACCAGAGACCAGTATGTCTACCTGGCCAAGCTTGCCGAGCAAGCTGAACGTTACGAAGAGATGGTCCAGTTCATGCAAAAGCTTGTTCTGGGCTCTACTCCGTCCGGCGAGCTCACGGTGGAGGAGCGTAATCTACTCTCAGTTGCTTACAAGAACGTGATCGGCTCTCTACGAGCGGCATGGCGGATTGTGTCCTCAATCGAGCAGAAAGAGGAAGGAAGGAAGAATGAGGAGCACGTTGTCCTCGTCAAGGACTATAGATCCAAGGTAGAGAACGAGTTGTCGGATGTTTGCGCCAGTATACTGAAGTTATTGGACTCGCATCTGGTTCCATCGGCGACGGCCAGTGAATCGAAGGTGTTTTATTTGAAAATGAAGGGAGACTACCATAGGTACTTGGCTGAGTTCAAGATTGGTGATGAACGAAAAACCGCTGCTGAGGATACTATGCTTGCCTACAAGGCTGCACAGGTGCGTCGTCGTTTTATCAGCCTATCTTTTCCTATCTTGAAATTTTGTAACTTATGGCGATTTGTCCCTTTAAGATGATGAAGATCTGGTCATCTGTCACTTAGGTTTCTGAATGAAGGAATCTTTAGATTCTGAGTGTATTAGCTCATTCACGTCACTCCTGTGACATTTAACCATTAGTTTCAGGCTGATTAGTCATGGTAGTGATTGGCGGAATGTGGTTTGAAATTGTCGATTGACTTAGACTAGTTGAATTTCGGGCTAAAATCAAACGAATATCATTGAAAAGACAGAGGAATGCTGGACTGTGGAAAGTTATAAGATTTGTGATTCCTTTATTCTGCTATTCGTATTGATACCTTGTTGTTTTCTTTTCTTTCTATGCTTCTTTTGAAGGATATTGCAGTTGCGGATCTTGCACCAACACATCCAATAAGATTGGGATTGGCTCTCAATTTCTCTGTATTCTACTACGAAATTCTTAATCAGTCTGACAAGGCTTGTAGCATGGCTAAACAGGTATGCCTTTCTTTCTCCCACTTCATTTGTATTTAGTTCTTAGATATTTAGGCTTCTCCTAGTCCACTATTTTCATTTCCACTCGAAATAAGCAGTGGAATCTTTCTAATTTATCAGTTTGTATGGATGTTGACTGGTTTTTTCTTATAAGAATTGGTCTTCTCATAGTACATCTCAAGTTTTTGTATGAGCTTTCTTATCTGCTTTTTATTGTTTAATTATAATTTTTTTTTGTAATTATTTTGATGTTTGACTTGCACAACAGTTGATTGAAAACATAACCTGAGTGTTTATATTATCATAAAAATCAGGAGGTCATATTACTTTCCAATGAGATACTTCTTCTTGTATGTTCTATGATGTCAAATAATGAATGAACGGCAAAGCATATTTTACATAAATGAAATAATCTCTTACATGAATTAGATATTATTATGAATTATGGTCTATTGTGATTGCTTTAGCTTGATCTTGATGACTGTGAATCAGGAAGATGTAAAGAGCTTAGATACCACCTTGCCTCATTCTGTGAATGATTGTATCATGAACTAAATTGTTTTGGCATGTCACCTAGTGTGAACAATTGAATGTCTTTCATTAGTGGAAATTCATAAATAGACCAAGACTTGAAGTATGAGTAAGATATGGATTTTGTAACTCTTGTTTTACAGAATTCTTATTGGAGTGTTTTTATCCATGATTTACATGCTAGAAATGAGAACTCCTTTGCATTATTCCTGTTATTTTCATTTCATATAGGCATTCGAGGAAGCTATTGCAGAGCTAGACACTCTGGGGGAAGAATCATACAAGGATAGCACTCTAATCATGCAACTTCTTCGGGATAACCTCACTCTTTGGACTTCTGATGTTCAGGTATCTCTCTCTCTCGTGTGTATAGGCAATTGATGATAGGTTGTAGTGGGCATGTTTGGATATGTGCAACGCCTGATTGATGTTTACCTAACTTGCATAATATTTTAATTTTTTGACAGGACCAGTTAGACGAGTCGTAGTAGGGGCATCATAAGCTTGGCCGGTCCTTGCCTTGTTAAGGAGGTGGGCTTTGAATGTCATTCGTTTGTCCTGATTTAGAAAAAGGAAAAGGAAAGAAAGCGTGTTACCAGTTTGGTTTTATATTTTGGAATGAACTTGCTTTTAGATTTGAAGTTATTTGGAAAGAGTAGCTTTCGTTGTGGGTTCCAATGTCAAGTTAGATTTTATTTGCGTATGCGTGAGTGGTGTTTATTATTCGTGATAGTATATTAACCCAAAATTAAATATGAATATTGCTAGGGAAGAATGAATTTGTGAAAGTTTATCAACCCCGTCCTACTATTATTATTATATTATATTTGGCCTAGAACCCCATTCTCTTGACAAATATTCGCATGGAAACAACCATAGGGATGTCTCTGATCTCTCGATTATATCAGCCGCTTTTCGTGGACACTAAAAGAAATAATAATCATTTGCCAATTTTCCTTTTTTTTTTTTTAAAAAAAAGATGACTTGATAAAAGGATGACTTGCCAACCTTTTTTTTTTTTTAACAGACTTGCCAATTTATTTAGAATTGTTAATTTATTTGTCCACTTCATGTAACGTCTCATAGTTAGGAATATTTCAATTTCTCCTAAAGTGTTTTTTTTTTAGGTTTTTATAAGCATTTAATATGAAGAGAATGAAAAAATGAGAAGTTATTTTTTTGTTTTAATAATTATGAGAAGTTTTTTTCTTTTTTATTTGAATAACTAAAAAATTATTTATTACAAAGTGAGAAATTAATTTTTTTTTCAATAATTAAAGAATCTTTTTTCACATTAAATACAGTCCTGTATTTATCAAAACTGGAATTCCAGCTTTTTTTCCTAACAGAGGGCGCACACGCATGGTATTTCAATTAAGTTCGGAACAACCCAATAAAATTAATCTCCAAAATAAACCAATTACAGATAGAGAGGTACTCTTACTAAAGTATTCTCCTCTGCAGTCCGTCTAACCTTTAATTTGCAGGTGAAATCCCAAGTTCTGTCTCGTCAACATCCTTATTGGAATTACAACTATTTTCTGTAGGAAAAATGTAAGGGTAATGATAGATTAAAATATTCGTTACTTGTATGTGTTATTCTTTCCTGTCAGCCAGAATGTAAATTCTCTTCACCTATGATATTTTATATAGTAGTGATTATTTAGTATTAAATATATCCCAAAAATTAAAAAGAACGTGTAACCGACCAGACCAACGCTGCAATTATAAAGAGAGAATCCCACGCAACAAAAGAACAAACGACCGGTAATGCTATGGGCATCAACATTTTCTACAAGCAGTACAGATCATTAGCCAGCGTTTCCATGACTCGCCAATAATTCATGTTAAGGACCCAGTTGAAATATAATTGACACCATTAACATTTATTTATTCTTCTCAAACACAGCCGCTGAAACATGCATTACTTAGCAAACCCCATCAATCCCTTCCTTTTATATGTATAGAACAGAAAGAGATGAGTTTCAAAGCATATGAAGCCAATTTACAAAGATAAGATGCTCCAAGCATGTAACTGGCGATAAAAACTTCTAGCACTCAAATTTTAGCTTTACTCCTGAGGATTCTGCCTTGTGTTGTCCCTGAGCCATTCCAGGTATGGAATACTGCCACCGGTAATTGGCAAAGCGATTACTTCCGGAACCCTGAGAAAATGGAAAGAGGAAAAAGTTATAAACAAAGCACCATAAAATTGCTAAAGCCAAGAAAGTTCTCAAACTGGAGGAGAAAACCAGCACCATCAATCCTGATAATTACAATTACAAATTTTCCAAGTTGGAATTAGCCGTTTCATCCCTTAGGCTAATCTGCAATGCTGATCACTTAACTAACATGCAAAACCAAAACTTCCAAGAAAATCTAATTAAGCTTTATACATACTCGTATTCATGATTTGCCTTGACATGCTCTGTCAAGGCTTCCAACAGAGATTGCCTAGTCTTAATTATAAGTAATTCCTCTGAATCTGTCTGAACCTGCAACCAATTTAAAGAGGAGTGGTATTAGTGATAAGGCATCAATGAGCAAAAGATGCACAACATATAGACTAAAATGGAAGCAAAGACTTCTGAAGTTTATATATATGTTCTTGTTTATGTTCAAATTGATCGATTCATACCTCTCCTTTCCACTCATATACTGACTCAACACCTGCATTCAACGTATTGGTATAATTAGGCTTCATTAAAAGTTAATTTCATAAAGATGTCTGGAGCTAGGACATTCCCAATTCAATATCTTAAGCAGAACATATACACATAATATTATCAACAAGGAATAAGAGAACAATGGTAATGAAATAGTTATTGGCTTATTGCTATGGTAGCAAACAACATAATCTTTACGTAACTTTTTTCCTCTACAAGAAGATAACCACATGAAAATTGCTCTTAGAAAGTAATGCAGATGTTTTCCCCTTAGATTTACTAAACGTATTATTCCATAGGCTCTACCCAAGCAACCCACTTCAAACTGCTACTGCCTTTCAGTTGCAAATTTGTCATCACTAAGAAAGGCAACATTTTGTCATAGCTAACCCAAATGAAGCTCCATCACAATGTGCCATTTATAAATCAGGAATCGCAAGTGTGTAATTCAGGGGTGGAGGTGGAAATGTGTGCTAGCTGCTGTAAGGTCATTTGTACGGAAAACGACTGAACATGTCAAAGAACTATCAAATTGTGCTTGACAACATAAATAATCAACAAATCAATATAATTATGCGGATGCAAGAAATACATTTAAAAAACTCACTGGCTGAAGTAAATGCAAAGACAGAAAATAAATATAAACAATCATCACATGCCTGGTACTATGTTAACGCAGGCCGCTAGTTTCTCTTTGATTATGCTTGAAGCCAACTTCTTTCCTGAAAGCATAAGCATATTCATAATTTCCAAAAATGTTTGACAGAAGATCAAATGAAATGTTTTAAACTGAAACATACAACCCCAAGAATGACAATTCAAATATAATTAGTGATTGATTAGCAAAGAATAAAAAGAAGATTAGAACCCCATTGAAAGTAGAGTAACTGCACAATAAAATGGTTTGCAATAAAAGGCTTTAGGTAAATAAATTTACTACTATATATAACCTAGCCTTAATTCCAAACTAATTGGGCTCAATTGTATGAATCCTTTGAATCAAATTTACTTCTACTATAAACAGATCATAAATAATTAAACTCATTTAAACATTTAACCACACAAAACAAAAAAAAATTCCAGATATGTAACTCAATATGCAAAAGTAATTCAATTAATTGTGAGTACCAATTAATACTGAACAATAATCAAAATCAACATCTAATTAACTTTTTTATACCCAACAAGAAGGAAAAATGAGAGAGATAGAAAAGAAAAACTAACCAGCATCTCTATTTGGTACAGTAACATAAACAACGACACTAGGTACTATACTTTGATACCCACTTGCTGCCATTCTGGTAGGATTTGCTCCTGATTGGGTACTAAACTTTGATCTAATCCACAGTGTCAAAGAAAATACAAAAATCAAGACCCAATACTTTGATATCTTAAGAAAAAAACAGTATGGAAAGGGTTTTTACCTGATTAAAGGTAGAAATGAGAGAGATTGAGCGCAACCCGTTTTCAGGGAAGAAGAGTGAGGGGGACAAAGATTAGAAAGGCCTAGACTTAACATACAAAACGCGCCGACTAGGGGCAGACGCCGTCGTATTGTTGAAGAAGAGAAGACAGATTTTGTAGAGCAGAGTACTGAAGCCATTTCTTGCTTTATATTATTAGTATTAGAATTGCTTCCGTCAGAGTTTTGGGTTTTGATACTCCAACAAAGGCACGCAACAAATATTCCCATTCCGGAATTGTTTTGGGGAGGTGAAAAAAATAGCGTAAAATTATAGTATTATTGACAAAAAATAGTCTAGTCAAATTTTCAGTTGATAAAAGTAGCCTTGTCAAGATTTTAGTTGACCAAAATAGCTTGGTCAAGTTTTCATTGACAAAAAATAACTCACACCATGTTTTAATTAACAAAAATAGCCATCGCTAAAAATAACTAAAATCATTAAGTAAAACAATAATTTTATATAAAATCGTTACAGTTATAAAAATAGTACAAAAACTATACAACAGTTGTACAAAATCAACCCTTCTTCTGTTAAGGCTCCAAGTGTACAGCCTATAAAAATATAGGTACAAACTAAGTTTATAATATGCATATAATTTCTGCACAATATGTATTCATTATTAATCAGTTTTTGCACAATATGCATACAATTCACGCACAATATGCATTCATCATTAATCAATTCTTGCACAATATGCACACAATTCAAGCTAAATATGCATTCATTATTAATCAATTTCAGTTTTTTATATTTTACTTTGGCCATTTTGTTTTGCTTTATCATGGTTTGAAATAATAGTTCACTATTCAAGTTCAAGCAATTAAAGCTTTATATTAAGACTAATCACCTAATACATCTTCATAACCACATTATCATCAGAGAATATTGGTGCCGTTTCGTTGTTTTCCCTGTCTTTTTTAGGACCACAACAGTATTTCAGATGAATATAAAGCTTGTTATCATTGAATAACTTGCCACAATAAGCACAAATTCTCTTTGGTGGACTCATGCATTTCCTGAATTCAGCCTCAACAATGCCATAAGTTGTAATGACAAAATCATATTCATATAGATTTTTAGAACACGTCTCTCTGTTGGAACCCACATGAACCAGTATGATATCTCATTGCTCCTTTTTGCATTACAACTCATTGAACTGTACGCAAAAATAATTTAAAGAATTGAATCCAAAATTTCTGGAAAAGAATCTGTACTGTCTACTTGGCCCATGCTGCTGCATCTATCTCTGTTTGAGCACTTCTGTACAGCTCCAGTCTCGTTGCAATTGAAGTTCTTCTCTGCATCACTGCTGGATCCCCTCATCCAACAAAGCAGACAACCGGTTTTTCTGAAACATAAATACACTGCACAATTAATGGCAACCAACAAACATATTGACAAAGATAAAAACAGAAAAGAAAGAGAATTGTTTTTTCACTTCTTTGCGTCCCAATTCTGCAAAAAAAAAAAAATGGTAGAAACAACACTCATTCAAACAACCTTCATTTATTTTCAGACAATTCACAAATACTCATTCATCAGATACACCATGATTATATTATTTGATTGCTATTATATCAATCCAAACATGTCTTAAAACACTAAATATGCTAGAAAATTAAATCCAACGGAAACTAAAAAATCAGATCAAATGAAATGAAATTAAATATACTCTAAATAAATTGATTTTATCAAATCTATACCTGACTGAACTAGAAATAGAGAGCGCGGCTGGATATTTCCACATACAAAGACAAGCATGTCGTCGGCGGTTTACGTCAACCGTCGAGTAGCAGTGCTCGACAAATGCCTTGGCCGCAATTTCTGGATCAGGGTTGAGCATGCCCTTCCCGCCTCTGCTCACTGATATGTAGGGCCGCTTGCTATGAATTGGATTTTTCGAATCATGGATCGTATCGGGCATTTAGCAGCTTTATTGTGAATTTTTTTTATTTAAAAAAATAAATTAAAAAAAATAATATAAGTATTTTTAATGCATTTAAATTGTAAAATAAAATCAATTAATTACATAATCTATCAAATAAATTGAATAATTCGCTTTTCTTTGTTTGGCCGATAGAGGCGGAGTGAAAAGATTTAGGGTTTGCGACCTGACGAATGAGAGCATAAGGAGTGATGAACGGCTCTCCAAAACTTGATCGCAGCCGATTCACCAAAATATAAGAAAGAAAGAAATTGTAAAAACAGAAGGAACAAGAATGGAGAAAAAACTTGTCGATCTAAATTGATACAGGGAAAAATGTGGGCTATTGCAAGCATCTGTACTTTATATGCATGGTCATAACATTTGTTAACAGCTATTGTTCACACAGCCACGGTGGCTAAACACAAGAATCACAGTTTGTGGCAAACTCATATCTATTTCTGAAATATGAAAACTAAAAAATATGCGTAATATTAGACTGGATTCTGACAAGTTAATGTTCTTCTG
>CATIWJ010339066.1:0-24642 GCA_949640765.1 Croton laevigatus | reverse complement strand
ATCGGTTGCTGAATTCGGTTGCTAATCGGTTGCTAATCGGTTATGATAATTTTATTTCATTTCACGAAAGAACGGTGGCTAATCGGTTGCCAATCGGTTGCCAAATAGCAACGGACAGTATTCGGTTGCCAATCGGTTGCTAAATAGCAACCGATTACTATCGGTTGCTAAAATCGGTTGCTATATTTTTATTCTCTTGTAGTGCTCACTCTTATCCGATGTGAGATCTAATAAATTTTAGAAATGATATTTTATTGATGAAGCTTAGTAATGTGGCATAATCCTCCATCACTACGTGGCTATTTCAACCCTTATGCGAGTTTTAGTTGTCACGAGGTTTTCGAAATACCATATATTCCGAAATACTATTACTAACACTTAATTCTGTCGCCCTATTTGAAGATGGACTAATTTTCTGTGTAAATATTAATCTCTTCTGTCAAGATATAAATATTAACTTCAAACAAGTTATTTTAATTATATATTATTATATTTTTTTATTTTTATATGAGATTATATATATGTATTTTAATTATTTCATTTATTAATGAAATTTACATTTCATTTTTAGAAAAGAAGTTAAAATATTGTTTTATTGATAAAAATAATTTAAAAGATAAAAATTTGAAGTATAAAAAAAATTTAAAATAGTAATTTATAAATAAAAACAACTTAAAAGAAAATGTGGATGCGTATTGCACTAGTTTACAACAGAAATACAAGATGTTTACAGAGCGTTGCCCGCATGTTAAAATTTTAAAAAAAAATCAAGAAAATTGTGGACTATTACGCCTGTAATGAACATTGTGCCCGCAATAAAATGAATTTCTCATTATTTTCTATTAGACTGATATTTTTCGCTAATTTTTGTATCAAAAGTGAATTTTTTTTCATTTTCTCATAAAAAGTGAGTTTTTCTGGCTTTTTTTTTTTGATAAAAACTGGTTATTATTGTGATAGAAAAAAAAATTGACAATTTCTATATAAATCTTTATGTTTTTTGTTGATATACATAAAATTCCAGCATTGTTAAAGGGAAACGGTCCAAAATTTTTACACTAATATATAACAAATTTTTATAAAAATTGAGAAAAATATAACTTTTAAAAATAAAAGAAAAAATATATCACTTTTGCATCAGTTCCATTCCGGGCATAGCGTTCGAGGCAAGAGTCATGGTGGTGGTCAAGCAAATCTTCTGAATTTTTTTGCTATTATTGCATACTCTTCATAGTAAGTGCAACTTGTTGTCAATCCCTTGTAAACTAGCGCATGTACTATTATCGCGCCCTTCTTTTTTTTTTTTTTGGCCTTTAGTTACCCCCAAGGTTTGAACTCAGGACCTTTGGATCTTTGGTGACTTACCTCACCATCACATGTTTTATAAGGAAACAATACTATTTTATGTCTATATTTTCATAAACTAAACTAATGAAGCTACACTTGTGTCGTCCCGGAGATAGAACTAAAAGCCTTTGATAAAACTTCCCACATTTGAAAAGAAGTTGTTAAACTAATAACATAGGGATAAATGGATTTAGTAAGTGAAGATAAAATCCATGATAACATCATTTGATCTTTTTGGAACCAACTTTGATACACTGGATTAATGATCATAATCGTGGAATCAGCTGAAGATAGTATTTCTTTGTTCAAAATCAGTAAAGTTCTGATAATTTAGAAGCGAAATAAACTAAGTACATCATGCTAAATAATTTGTGTCTGTTAGTGTGATGGCAAACGGATGATGAGGTTGAAAGGAGGTTAAAAGAAGTTGGATCATTGCTAAAACAATAGCAGTATTACCCACTAAACTCTAATACCATATAAGAGACAATATGAAATATAAAAGAACTAGATACAGGAGCTAAATTGGGGATTGGCAAATTTTCACGCTTTATGCAAATTTCCCACATCCTGTGGATTTAGAAGCAAAAAGTTCCACAGACTTGTGGAAATTCAATGACTGTATTTTTAATTATGGGTTATACTTTTGTTTTGGGTTGTGTTCTTCGGTTCGGGTTTAAGATTAATTTTAGTATATTTATATTTTTATTGAGTATTAAGTATTAATTAAATTAGTTTATAATTAGGGTGAGAGATTGTTTTTCTTATTGGTTAAGTATTGTTATTATTTTTTTATTATATTTTTCTTTTTAGATTAGAATTTTTATTTCCTTATGGGATTAGGTATTCCATTTACCCTAACTATTATTAGAAACCCATATTGATGAAAAACACAATACCATCTTGACTTATAAGAGTACAAGTCTAACCCACCTAAATTGTTAGTACTAGCCTTTTAACATTAGTAAGCCCAAACTCGAATAAGTTTAGCCCAATCTATTTTCGCATGTCACAAATTCTAACTTCTGTCAATTCTTTTCAACCTCTCTACCTGATTTATATTAGCTATTTGTCTTTATAAATAAAGATTGAACTCTACATTGTAATCATCTTTTTCTTAATAATATTTCAGAATTTTTTAAGGTTCATGATTGAATCTCGTTTATCTAATGTCATGGATTCGATTTTGTTATCTTTCCGTCTAATACAACGATATTGATTAAACTCATGAACATAGTATAAACGTATCTATTCTACATCAGAATTGATGTTTATTGAGTGAATATATAATCCTTTAAAACCTAAATGAGAGAAACAAATAGATTATAAGTGCATATACAAATTATAAACCTAAATGACTTGTCTAGTCCTTGAAACCCTTGAATTATTTTGTAGAGCTTGTATTTTGATAATTATAATTCAATATGTCTTATTTACTTTTGAAACTTGAACTTTTGAACTTGTATTATAAATGGGTTCTTGCATTTTAAGTTACATGCTTGTTAATTAAAAGTATCCACTATACATTACTTAGCGAGTTTAGTTTTTTCTCTAAACTCATAGGTTGGAGTTTGTAGCTATGTAAGCCGAGCCCTATCGCCACGATCAACAGTGTTATCATCAGCTAGGTGTTGTATATATGTTTTTTGTTTAAGAAACTCATGTATATATGGCTTTTATATGTAGTATATACCTTGTAATAGTTGTATATATACTTAGCATTTTGGGATAAGCTTTTGTAATAAGTAAAAAAAAAAAAAAAGTATATGTATATATAAAGCATCTTTTATAAGTTATAAATTTAGTTTCTCTGTACTTTAAGTTTGATCTAAGTTGCTTAAGTTAGTCAGCTATTTTAGCGGTCCGATTTGGTTTACTTGTAAGCCCGGAATGGGAGTTACAATGAATCATATTTATTAGCCATTAAACTCTTATACCATATAAGAGATGATATAAAATGTGAAAGAATGGTGAATATATAATGCACAACAAAAGCAATAATATATATAGAACAAAGGGATTGAATTTGTTGTATAACAAACTTATCTAAATCTAAAATACGAATTCGAATAGATGATAATTCTCTACTAACAATTTTTAGCCAATCTCAAGTAAGTTTTTATTGAGTTGAGTCTTAAATAGTGCACGAACAGTTAGTTTTCTTTAAAACCTAAAAAAAAGAAAGAAATAGATTATATGTGCTTATACAAATTGTAATTTAAGTAATAAATATATGTGTGCGTGAGGGTAAAAATAAAATTGAACGAGCATATTATCGAGATGACATAAGTTTTCAAGTGAGCTTTAATTGAGCCGAGCTCAAGCCAATTAGGGTAGATAACCTTAACTAAATAAGTATAATGGAAAATTGAAGAAAATTATTAATAGGATAAAAAAAAAAAAAACTATGTCTTAAACATATATAACCGCAACCTAATATGGAATTAAAGTTGATGAAAACCTTGGATTGAGTGGTGTTAGCACCCCAACAAGATTAATCCTCAGAATCTGTAGCTACTAAATTCACCTTTGCAGTACAAAAATGATCATAAAATAACTTTTAGCAAAGAAATGTAAAAAGTAGGAACTCTATGTGTTTGAGATAGTTATGGTAAGTAAGGGAAATGTTACTACTATTATATACAAATGATAATATATAGATTCTGAGGCATGCAGTGCAGCTGTTACTTTAGCATTTGACTTCACTTTTGGTATTGTTATTATAAAAGAGAGGTATCAGAAGAAACTGTCCCAATTTTCAAGGTGCATGAGAGTGAAAAAGCTTTTGCAATTGGCATGCATGAAAGAGAGAAACCCCTTCTCTCTCTCCCCTCTCTCTTTCTCTCTCTATATATATGTGGAAGTGGAAAATAATTTTTTTACAATCAGTGTATAGATAGTTTCATGCTAAGTCAATTCTATAAAATTTTTTTATTTATATATATATAACCCTTTAGTTTCTTGTCAAGATTTATCTGACGATACCTAATCTAGATTCGAGAGTAAAATGTGAAGGACAGCAAAAGTAATTCAAATATTACCATATTGTTAAGATTCAAATTCAAGATTTTTAGTTAAATTAGAACAGTTCCGTTACACATGCTCAGTGATATGTTAATCGTAAATTGTTATTAATTATAAAAAAGTATTCACCTTGTATTATTCTTTTTATTCCTTTTAATGAAAAAAAAAATTCTTGTCTAGCTTAATTTTTATTCATCCATTCTATTTTTGTTACACTTAATTACTGATAGTGACTAATCTAAAATTGAAAATGGGATGGAGAAATAATAAGGAAAATAAAACTCTTCATATGGAGTCTAAATATTGCATGTTTAATTTATTATACTGTTTACTGACATTGATACATTGCTGATCCTCCTCTTTTCTCTCTAATATATATATATATATATATATATTGGAGAAGGGTTGATTTCAAAGGAGAGAGAGATGAGGTGGGGAAGGTGGTCTTTACTGCTGGGTTCTGGTGCTGCAATTTGCAGACAGAAGAAAAGTGAAAGAGAGATATATATATTTAGCATACATCAAAATGAAAAAAGATATGTTTATAAGTGAGACAATGCGTATTGCCGAGGAACCGACCGTGATCTTTTCACAAGATTTGCTTCTTTTTTTTTCCCTTTAATTTTATTCATTTCTTTCCTCACTCTTAAACAAAAAAAAAAAAATTGATTCATTCATTAAACTTCCATTCTCCATTCGAACTTTCATTTATTAAAGAAAAAAAAAAACTTAACTCCTTAAACACAATTAATAATAATGTCAACTGGCCAGATGACATTGATAGCGGAGCTTCCGTGGTAAGGTACAAAGCTTTTTGTATAGGTCGTGCAACTAGACCGGAGTCTGACCGCACAAGTTTACAAAATGATTTACCAAATTTTGTGTTTGGCAAATTTATAAAAATTTAAATAATTTATGTATGTTATACTAGTAATTTTTGTAAATAAAAAAAGGATGTCATATATTGTGAAATATTATGTAAGTTATTGGCCATTAACCATTTTATAATTGTCCATGGTCATTTAATCAAATATAGGATGTTAATTCTATCAATAATCAATTTTTTGCATAAAGAAAGTATATAAATTTTACACAATTAATTAACAAACTCGTCCTGAAATTTGTTTAGAAAAAACATACTCGTGAAATGGTATTTTTTAAGAAAATTTGAATTTTTTTTTTTAAGAAAAAAATTGAAAGGTTACTATTGAAAGACAAATTTTTTTTTTTTTTAATTCTCATTGAAATTGAATGCAATTGTATAAAATATAACCCTATGAAAAGGAAGTTACATATGGAATATAAGTAAGAATTAATGTAAATTTACATATGTTAGATTCCAAATATGTATGAATGAAAGAAACATATACCAAAAACCAGATTCTTAGTATATTCTTACATCCACTTGTGATGTTTTGATGTTCTCTTCATTGGAGAACTCAAACACTGTATTCTCTTTCTCTTAATCAATCAATAAATATATAGTTACAACACACACATGCACATCTCAGTAATTACCTAAATAAGGTCCATTCTGTCAACATTTAACTCTTAAATGTGGTTTCTTAATACTCAACCAACATGGTCCTAATGCAATTTTAGGGCAATCCCCCCTTTAATTCTTTCACATCCCCACCTACATCATTTCACCCATTCCATGACATGTAACATCATAAATAAATAAATTAATACTGCTATCATCTTTAAATTAAAATTATAAAGATTCCAATTTCGAACAAAAATACAAAATTCCATAACCCAAACCCATCATTTTACATACATAGCAAAGTTTCAAATAAAGTAAAGGGAAAAAAGCCTATTTAGTTCTTCAAAGGAAGAAACTCAAAGAAGGGGTAAGGAGTACTTAAGTTAGCATTCATAGCTGCAGATGTTTCAGTTTCTTCATCATTAACAATATTTCCATCACCACAACCACCACCATTGCTGCCGCTACCACCGCCACTGCGGAGAGGAAAGAGTTGAAGAGTTTGAGAATCCCCATAACAAATATTATTATCTTGTTGATTGATGGTACCACAACGGTAATTATAGGGGGCTATGAAAATATTAAGATCATTGGCGGTTTTAATGAGTTTCTGGTCCATTGTTCTTATTGTTGGGGTTATTGTACTAGTACTAGTAATATTAGTACTAGAAGAGTTGCTAGTAGTGTTTATGAGGTGGGTAGGAGGAGGAGATGGACAAGACAATTGCATCGTTTGCCACGTGGCATTCCTTTCCATAAAGTTCCTTCTTTGTTGTAATTCTATTTCATCAAATTGAATCCATCCATCTGGTGATGCTATACATTCTGCAACTACTGCTGCTTTTGCTGGCCTTTGCATTGAATTAGATTCCTGAAAAATCAAAACTTTTCATTTCAATTTTTATGTTAAAAAATAAGAACACCATGCAATATTGAGTAAGTATCTTTCTGTTTAGACTTTTCTTGTCTTTTTAGGTAGGTTATCAGTATCACTAACTAGATTCAAATAACAAACCCTAATGTTCAATCCCTTTTAAAATCGCCAGACAGAACCATAATGAAGCAGTAAAATTCTTACTAGGGAGTAAAAAAAAAAAAAAGTTAATCTCTACCAAAAATAACAGAAATACAAGTTGAATAGTGTAAAGGAAACTAGAATTGTCTTATCTAGGTGGGTGCCTTCTTCATATCCAAATCCAAAAATGTACTAAAGGGTGCCTAAAAAATGTTATGATGAGTCCAAATATAATAAGCACAAGACCCAAAAAGAAACCAGCTACTTGTTTAGTTGATAACAAAGATAATAGCATACCCGACAGAAAGGAAAGAATGCAGCTTTTACACCCTTTTCATTTCCCAACATATAAAAGTTCATAATTTGTTGCTTCTTCTCCGCTATATATATATATATATATATATATAATACTTGTCCTCTCCTCTTTAAATTTATTGAATAAAAATCTTATTTCTAAAGAAAAAGGTGTAATGATGAGGTAATTATCGAAGCTTAATTGGTGACTTATAATACTTCTTTTTTTTATTTTCTTTTGTTTTGAAGAGTAAAATTAATTTAAAATAAGAACAGGAAATGAAAGATAAAAAGAATAATAGACCTCTTGTAGTGTACTGCAGTTCGTAGAGAGAGGCCAGTTGTTCCTGGTCTGTTGTTCACCTTCATTGTTTGTCCTATTTGCTCCTTTAGACAAAAAGAAGAACAAAAATAATGCAACTTTACATTTCTATCTCTCTATAAAGTAAAAACAAAATTTGGGAATTGTAAAAAAAAAAAAATCTCTAACTAACAAATAGTAAATGGAATTCCAAAAAGCCATACATATCAAACATTTTTCTCTCTTTTTTTTAATGTTTTGTCAATCAAGATATGGTATATAGAACTGTGTAAAAAGGGTTTTTAGATTATTTATTTACCTGATTCTTTCCTTTCAAAGATCTCATTATCACGATCTGGGCCTGTAGCTGCAGATTCCATTTGACGACGTCGTTTTTGTCTTTCTCTTGCCTTATGATTTTGAAACCAATAAAATACGTTTTTACCTTCAATCTTCCCATATCTTCGAAGCTGTGCAGTTATATGTTGAATTTGCTCAGCTGATGGAGTTCTTGTTCCTCTTCGATACAGTTCTTCGAGTGTTCTTAACTGCTCTGGTGTTGGATTCCATCTTGAGCTCACTACTACTGGCGGTGTATGGAAATCTCTTTTGCTTTGATCACCCATATTTCCTGCCATTTATCAAATACATTAGTACAACAAAGACACAATTTTTTTAACATGGTATCGGAGCTTTTTCTGTCAAAAACAAAAAAAAAAATGCATACCCAGATGATGATTTAACGGAAAGAACTCCGCGCTGTGAAGGGTTCTTAATCCAGGAGGGCTAGAGTTAGAAGAAGTATTGTTAGGAGTTCTTGGAATAAGAGGCCTTAGTCTTCTTCCATTGAAAGAATCAGAACAAGGCATATTAAACTCACCACCATCATTATAACCCATCATCCACATTTTTTGAAGTACGAACAAAGTAATTAAAACCTTAAACACAAAAGAGGGTTTCTGAAAATGTTGAAAGGTAAGAAGAGGGTATATAAAAAACAAGAAAAGGAGTAAATTTGAGAGTGCAAGAGAAGAGAAGGAAGTGCCTAGCTTTATAACAAAGGGTAATAGAGAGTGTTTATATATAGTATGTATTGATGCTCATAAAGAGAGAATTCTAGTTTTGGGAATGAGTTAGAAGAGAAGAGGGGAAATGGTGGGTTTGAGTTTTTTAAAAAGAGTTTTAAATTAAAGAGGGAGATGGGGATTGATCACTTTCTATATCTACAAACGAGATATATAGATAGAGAAACTATGCAATTGGTGTCTATATGATATATGTGTTGGTTCATTATGGAACATCAAAAAGTGAGAGAGCATGACACAAGAGGTTGACTAGGCTATTTTTGAGTCTCTCTTTGTGGTACCACTTTGTCAATTTTTAAAATGCGATTTTGATTCATATTATATGCCTTAATCATTAGTTTTTTTTCAAATAATTTGACAATGATAAGTAAACTTTCAAGTATAAATCAATTATCCAGACGTATTTTACTTCAATTTTTCATAATTTTTGTTATACATAATCATATTCATAATCATATTCACTAAGTCATACATACCATTTGACCGGGAAACTGAGAAATAAAACAAAGTAGCCAGTAGAATATTGAAAGGTAATGTGAAAGAAAGAAAGAACGAAAGAAAGAAAAATAGTAATACAGAAGTAAATGACAAAAAGAAAAGAAAACAAGAAAGAAAAAAAAGGAGAAGCGTGGAATTCTGGGAGGGTATTATTGGGAGTAGCAAACTGAAAAACGACGTGACGATGATGAGTTTTATCATAAGCTTTCTTTACCTCACATTTAATGTTCTCCTAATGTCTTATGCCTTTCACACTTATTCTCAATCCGAACTGCCCCTCTCTTTCTCTCTGCTCTCTTACCCTTTTCTTTGTCTACTCTTTTCTTCCTTTTTTTTTTTTTTACTGTACGGTCTTTTTTTTAATCTCCTCTTTTTCACCCTTCCTCCTCCCTTATTTAGTTATGCTATTGTACATTTTTATTTTGTTGCAAGATGCATACAACTTTGGTTATGAAATTTTGTTGCCTTCAATAAAATGATATAGTACTTGTACTAATGCCGTGTTCGGTACAATTTTTAAAATAACTTTTAGTAAATTTTGAATTGTTCATAGTAATCGGTGAGTAAATAGCATTTAAATTAAGCTTTAGATGATAAAAGAACTTGTTTTGTATATAAAAAATTTGTCTCTTTAAGGTGTTCTTAATAAAAACTAGTTTGAATAGTTATTTGCAAGTGTCTATTGTAAATATTTACTAAACACTACAAACTAAAATTTAAGAAAGTCAATTTTTTATAATACATTATTTAAATAGATAAAAATTCCCTTAAAAACTACTTTATCAAAGTGTATAAGAAACGATTTTTATAAATTTTTTCAAAGACAACCTTAACCGTCTCTAATGTTCTATATTACCATTTCATGAAAAATAGCAAATTAAATGGCTAAAAGTTGCTCAAAATAATTTTATTAATTAAAAACACAGTTAATAGGATTTCGAACGAGGGTCTTTGATTAGAATTTAAAACTCTAATTATATATTTGAAATCAAACGCAAATAAATCTATTATTAGGGTTTAGAGTTAATTTTCTATTATCTTGTACTATAAATGACTCACATGTTTAGAGTTAGTATTGAAATTGAAAAATGTTTGTTCCTATGTTGGTATGTAAGAGGTGTATGGTTTTGGGTGTCCATTTTAATGCAAAGAAATGTATGGTGGTGGATTATAATGATGTTACACTTTTACGTGCTATCACAATTACTGTGTCTTATTTTTGGAATCTTCTCTACCCTTTTAATTGCAATTTGTCGTTTGCTTGGCCTCTCTCTTTTTATTTGAAAAAAAAAAAAAAAAATTACTTTTGTCCATTTTCTTCTTCTTCTTCTACCTTAACTTTCTTACAGTACTTATTAGTAGCCTTTAAGATACAAAATCTCCTTTGCTCATTATGAAGGAATGATTCCCATTCAACTTGCTTGGTTGGTGCCTCTCTGTCCTCTTTGGAATTCCATTTCTAATTATTGCTTAATTATTATATATACTCATACTTCTATTTTATTTTGTTTTCCATATCATTACATTCCTAGAGTAAAGCCAAAAATAATTTATTTTTTACCATTTAGTGTACATCGATAATTCATAATACATCAACTTTAACCTTGTTTTTTTTTTTTTTTAACTTTAGAAAAAAAAATTAACCTTATACTGTAATTTAATTTAACTCTACAAAGTAAGTAATATTTTTAATTACTTCTCTAATTAAATCGTATAAAAGTGGAAAAGCAAATACAGGTTCAATTTGTCACTGTCAACGTAAGAGTAATTGAAGCGTTACTAGTACATGAGTTGAATCTCTTTATTAAAGTAGACATTTAATCCTAAAAAAATGTAAATTTAATGAACATCAGATTTTAAAATTTGTTTTTTAGTGGATAACTATGATTTTTATAAGTTAAGTTAATAGCAAAATAATTTTGAAAATCCCAAACATGCCCTTCTTGAAATTTCCTAAAAATCATTACTAGTCTAGTCTCCTCCTCCTTTCGTCCATTCGGAAAAATCTTACAAAACGTCCAACCACTATACCACCTCTCATTTTCTCTGATCCAAATCCTCCGTTTCACAAAACATGTTTAATGTGATCCCCAAAAGCAGTGTAATAATTGGGTAGTATTTTGACATTATCAAAATACATAAAGGATAAAAATGGTGAAAAAAAAATATATCTTTTATTACATATAAAATGACATTTATATTGGAACTAATTAAATACCACATTGGGAGTTGAGTACCCTAATAGTTAGTGCGTTGTGTTATGACTTGTTAGTCACAAGTTCAAATTTCCATCGGAGCGTGTATTAGCATCCCCTATTGTGTGGTACATGGATTAAATCCTTCCATTAATTTGAAAAATTAAATATTACATTATGATATGCTTTGTTTATATTGGAACTAATTAAATATCGGATTGTGACATACTTTGTGAAATAATAGTGTATTTATTTATGTTTAGTATTATTGAAACTGTTTTTTTTTTATTTTTAAATTTTCATTTCTACTTGATAATTGAATATGCACTTGATACTTTTTAAATTGGCGAAAAGTAGATTTCTAGTATCCGCCATCAACACAGTTAAAAATCATTTAAAAATAACAATGAAAAATTGAGTAAAATTATATTTATGGATTTTAAAAATTTTTAATATTATATTTTTATTGATAAATTTGTTTCTTCCTTTTTTTCTTGCATGACCCTATTAGACTCAAATTAAAAGTGGTAAATAGAGGGCTATCCGTGATCAAATTGTCATTTTTTGAAACTTATTTTTCGTAAATGTTACATATTTTGAAATGTTAAGTAAATGTCAATTTTTAAAATTTATTTTTAGTAAATGTCATATTTTTTAAAAAATTAAGTAAATGTCACTTTTTAGTTTTATCTATATATAAAAGTTAATATACATATTTACTAATACTGTGAAAATAGAAATATATGTAATTTCTAAAATACGTGAATTTTCCTTTATCACACTAAAAAATATGATATGTACTTAATATGTGAAAATTATTCATATTTATTTACACTAAAGTTTAAAAAAGACACATTTGTTGAAATCACCTAAAAAAAGTTTTGAGAACAACATTTTTTGAGAAACGTGTGGTAAATACCTTAGCGCTACAAAACAAGATGGTTCTTTCTTAGATTTGAGTAATCAATTAGGGAACTTGAAGATATATGGGCACTGATAGGTTATATTATTCCAGAATTGTGTTATTTTTTAATTTTTTCCATTAATTGCAAGTATATATTTTAAATTTGTTTTCTTTTCTTTACTAAGTTAGAATTTTTTTTTTCTCTTCCCAAAACGTTTTGGGTTTTTATTTTGGAATCTATTTTTGATTCATGCAATCAGTCAATTTATGTATTATATTACAATTCTGGACTATATTGAAATATTATTGGTTCTTGCATGCAATGGAGATTTTGTAGTGATTCAAAGAAAGCGTTTTCGAATAAAACTATACAACACAGATTTTATTACTTATTTCTATTACTATTACTCATTAATAACTAATTTTATTACTTATTTTCATTTTTATTATTTATTAGTATTATTAATATTACTAATTATCTAATATCCATTTCATTGCTTTTTCCGATTTGTTTCCCATAGAAAATCAAAATAAGATTTGTTTCCCATAGAAAATCAAAATAAAAGGTGAAGGTGATGCTGATGAATATTTATGAGTAGACATTTAATTTAAAAATTTTATCTTCAATGCAACATTTTTATTTATTTATTTATTATAATTTCAATTTAATTTGGAAACAATCACAATGCACCATAAATTTAATATAGACATTGTGTAAATGATCGTTTAAAAATAGAAGCTGAATTATGTCAGATTCACATCCTAAATAGACTATAGCATTAAAGAAGTTTTTTTTATTTTTCTTTTATATTTTTCTAATGTCTCAAATGCACAAATATTGTATTAGAGATAACGTGATAAGGAAACTTGTCATATGCCAAATAAGGAATATTATATTTTAATTTAAAGAATCAATAATTAAAATAATTCAAATTTTTATATTCCTAAATTAACCTCTTATCACCACTAAATTTTAGCAAATCTCTGGGATAATTTTATAAATTTATTTAAAAATGGAAAAAATACTAATTTTTTTATATTTTAAAAATTGAACTAATTTATCCATATTTTACATAAAAATCTGTTTTGTTCTCACATTTTAGAAAAATTATAATATTTTATCTTTTATCGCAAAAAATAACGATATAAATTAATAAATCATGTCTCATCTAAATTTTTTCTTTGCTTGATTACAGATATGACGTTAGTTTTTAACTGAAACAATATATATTTACTGAAAAATCTAAAATACCATTTGGTTGATTAATTAAATATTTAGCTATTTTGAAAAATATGTATTATTTTAGTTAAAACTAACGTCATATTTATATTGAAGGTAAAAAGCGATTTAAATGATTTATTAATTTTCTTCACTATTATTATAAAAAAAAATGATAAAATAGTATAATTTTTTTAAAAAATAACAAAACATACTATTATATAAATATCAGAATAAATTAGTTTAATGGTAAAAAATATAGCGATAAAATATTAATTTTCCCTTTAAAAAATTGCGAATGAACTCCTATTTATCAATTTTGTTCTCATAACAACAGCTGATCTGTTATTTTAGACAAAAAAACACGATTGAAGCAGAGTTCACTCAATCTTCCTTTGCCCGATCTCCTTCTCCAATTTCTGATGCGTCTTTGCCTGCCTGAATCTCTGGTTGGATCAGGTTTTTATTTGGTTACTTCTTTCTATTTCTCAGTAATCTTGTATATATTGATTGTTAATGCTGCCATGTTTTGCCGAAATCTCTTGGCTTTCATTTGCTGAATTTTGTTTGTTTATTCGATAAAATGATTTTAGATTTTGCATCGGAAAGAGGTTGTTTTACTGCATTATGGATTAGCTGCAAAAAATAAGAAATTAATACCAAAATAATAAGTGATCAAGCATCAAATTTATGGAAACAACTTTTAGAGTGCCTGTATTGGAACTGTTTGGGAAGCGGTAATGCAATGCAATTACAAGTGCATTGTATAAATATCTTCATGACGAAAATCATCCATCGAAATCGTAATTACATTTCATTACGGCCTACCTAAAATTGCTCTAGTGATTAGCTGTGAAGAAGGAAAGATTTATGCGGATGTAGTATCAAACGATATTGAAAGTTGCTAGTAATTTTATACATAAAATATGTAGTCTTCCTCTATCAAGTGAGCTTCTCAATTAGCATAGCTCGAGTGCTCAAACTTTTTATGTTATATCCAGGTGTTTATTTGTTCAAATTGAACTGATACAACATTTTTTTTTTCACTCTATTATTTGATCCTAACTGTTGGAATTTTTATTTTCCAGAGCTAAATACAAGCTTTTGCTTGCTTGATCAATCAAAATGGTAAAGAAGTTGCCTTGTTTTGTACTTGCTACTTGTAACAAATAAACAAAGCAACATTCTTGAAGATTTGGAGACCTTGAGACTACTTTCCAAACTTGTATCCGCTTTGGCTTATTGATTATTAATCTTATAAGTGCCAATGTG
Source organism: Croton laevigatus (assembly GCA_949640765.1). NCBI lineage: Eukaryota > Viridiplantae > Streptophyta > Magnoliopsida > Malpighiales > Euphorbiaceae > Croton > Croton laevigatus. The sequence goes on along the minus strand of CATIWJ010339066.1, from coordinate 10,002 downwards.
TCTTCTGAAAGTTTTAGCAATGTTATTACGCATTCTGTTTTGATATTAGTTTAGTTGATTCTTCATATTCCCAGTTTTCTCACTTATCTTCACACTTGGCCAACTCAAAACATTGTCATTTCTTGTTATATTTTTTCTTGGTGCTTGCTATTTGTTTCTGTGTTTTATTGCATGGAATTTTATAAGTTTTTGAAGTGTGAGTTATTCCGCAGGGTTATATTGGTGAAGTAGGGAAATTGGTTGATTCCTTAAATGTTTCTAGGTGCCTGAATATGCTATGTCTCTTGATGAAGAGGGCATTTGCGTTACAGCTTTTGAGTTGATTTTTGCATTTGATGAGATCATCTCTCTTCGGACACAAGGAAAATGTAACAGTTGCACAAGTTAAGCAGTACTGTGAGATGGAGAGTCAAGAAGAGAAAATGCACAAGATGGTACTGCAAAGCAAGATCAATGAAACCAAGGATGTAATGAAACGCAAAGCTAGTGAAATTGACAAAAGCGAGGTATCTATTTATGGCTATGCAAGTTAAAAGAATAAGCATAGAAAAATTATAATGTCCTATTGCATAACCTGGTAATGTCTTACATTTGCAGATTGAAAAGAATAGCGGTGAAAAAGGAGGATCTGTGTCTTTACAGTCAATGGGCTCTGGACTTGAGGGTAAATTTAATGATATGAGCATTTCTAGCAATGGAGGTGGTTTTGGAAGTGGTTCTGGGTTTGGATTGATGACCGACGACTCCCTTTCAAGCAAATCTAAAGGTGTTTTTTCCTTTTTATGTGAACAAACCTTAGTTCTGATGACTCCAGAGGTGCTTCTGATAATAACTTGCAGTTAATATTAATATATCATATATGCTGTATGCCTATAAGTTTCTGAAAGCCTGTGAATCTGATTGGTAGATTTGAACTCTTATGAAAATGTTGTATTCTTGAATAGTTGAATTTTATGATATTTCATGAGGACTGTGGGAACAGAAATGTAAGGGCAACCGTTTAACTAACAGTTATGCTCAATATTTAATATTTAATTTTCTATTATTGGTTTCATTGTACAACTGGTATTGCATTGGTGCTAGTTTTATAACTGTGGGCATAGTTTTGAGTTTCATTCTGTCCTAGTTTTGAGTTTCCTTCTGTCCTTGGCAAATAAGCTTTATTATAATCTTGAATTTAGTATGTGGGCATATATAGAAATATTAGGACTGAAGCTTTTCTCTCTATCTATCTCTCCCTTGTTTCTCTGTTTTTTGTTTCTATTTCCATGCTCTCTTTCTTATGTTGCATTAATGCTCTAGTATCCTTTTCCTTTTCAACTTTAAAATTTCAATGGTTCTTCTTTCTGGAAACCTTAGAATGATAAAAATTTGGTGGAGGTATTCTTTATCGTTTTTTATAACTTTATTTATCATTGTTGTTGTTGTATTCATTGTTGTTAGGTTATCAGCCATCATCTGCCGCTGCTCCTCCTAAAGGTCTTGGCATGAAGCTTGTTAAAACTCAAAGGACAAGCCAATTTTTGGAATCACTGAAAGCAGAAGGTGAAGTTATTCTTAAGGAAGTGCAACCAAAGGCAGGCCAGTCCAGGGCAGCTGCTCCACCTCTAATTGATCCCATCACTTTGACTGTTGAGGAGAAAGTCAATGTGAGTCTAAGACGAGACGGTGGAATGAACAGCTTTGATGTTCAAGGAAAATTGTCACTTCAGATTCTTAACGAAGAAGATGGGCTTATCCAAGTTCAGGTGTGCTCTGTGGCTCTCTCCTTTCTATTATGTTCCTTTTTTTGTGTCTCTGCAATGGAAATTATGTTAACTCTCATCATCTTAATTAGAAAATGCTTTTGCCTGTCTATTTTTACAATTATTTTCAATAAATTGCTCTATATGCGTGGCTTAGCCACATTTATTCTTTATTTAAAAATTACAATTATCATCTTACTAGAAATCTGGATGCAACGCAACAGTATAATGCCTGCTTACTGATATCATTGGGATCTATCTGAGTTTTCTTTTTCCAATACAATTGATAAGTTTGAATTTTAAGGAATGCTTTTCATTAGTTATGGGTAAACTTCTCAATATCTGATGTGCAGTTATGATGATAGACAGTCGAAACTTTTTACAAACTTTTTACTAGATATTCTGCTGTGGACTATTTGAGGTACATCATTTGATGCTGTGCAACAAGGAATCACATTGTCTCTTTGATGATGTTCTACTTATTGATTATTGTTTGTACACAAATAATGTGCTTTAGACCTTCTATCACTGAACTTCTGATGACTGTGCTGATTGTTCTTACTGACAACATAGTACATGCTTGTCTTACTTCCAGATTGAAAGTGGAGGAAATCCTGGCATCGGTTTCAAGACACATTCCAAATTGAATAAAGAACTATTTGCCAATCAAAGTATACTGGGCTTGAAGGATCCTAATAGACATTTCCCTACTGCCCAAACTGGTGATGCAGGCGCTGGTCTTCTGAAATGGAGGATGCAAAGTGCTGATGAGTCAATGGTGCCCTTGACAAGTGGGTACAATTTATTAAATACAATTCGTCTTGTTGATATAATTGTATCTAATGATTGATTAAAACCATTTTTTTTTCTGCAGTCAACTGCTGGCCCTCTGTTTCTGGGAATAAAACATTTGTTAACATCGAATATGAAGCTTCATCAATGTTTGATCTGAAAAATGTAGTGATCTCAGTACCTTTACCAGCTCTGAGAGAGGCACCTAGTGTTCAGCAGATCAATGGAGAATGGAGGTTAGAATCCTAAATTTACTTCTGCTCTTATTTCCATTTTAGTTATAGGATACATTGGATTGGATATCTGTATTGGCATTGGCAAAAATACACAGGTAGACACTTTTGCTTCCTCTTTTTTTCTTTTGGTAGTATGTAAGCAATGAATAGAGGAGATTAATTTAGGACAATTCTTCAATTTCACACCAAAATAAACTTTGCATCAATTCCAATTCACAAACTTATTACCAGTTGCACTCTAATTTTAAAAGCCAGATAAAATTGAGAAAACTTTTCCAATTAGAGACACTAAAATGGTTAAATCTGATCCACTGTGTTACATGCACAATAGTCATTGTTTTTTTCCTTATAAAACCAAAGTCTAACTCTCTCTTCACTTACCATTGTCACCATCTTGTCACTGCAAATCATTGCCAGCAACCTTTGCAAAACACTAATTTCAGACAAACTAAATGATGAAATTCCAAAGAGTTAAAACATGTGAAATGGCCTCCATCAACAAAAATGATGAAAAAACGTAAAATTTTGGCAGGGTCAAATAAAAATCACTTTATAAGTGATCAAATTGTTTAAGTATCAATAAGCTGAAAAGCAAAGGAAAGAAGAATGTAACATGAAGAATAAGAAAAAGAAGAAATTGATGGAGGTTTGGTTGTGATGGCAGCAGTGGATTTAGGGTTCTGGGTTAAGAAGGAGACTATGGAGATGGAGAAGAGGAGGGTGGAGGAGTTGAGAGATCTAACCAAGTTTGGTTAAATTTGACTATGGCGGGCTCACATTTTAAGAATTTCTTTTAATTTTGTACAAATTTTGAAGTTGAGGTGGGCACAAGATTGCAAACTGGGGTGAAATTCATGCAAATAACTTGGGGGTAGAGTTGAAAATTTCATTTAAGGCTGGGGTGACATTATTGCTTTAGCCTCGGTAATTAGGTGTAGAAAATGCGGAGGTTGGACTACTGTTTTAGCAATCTGCAGCACATCATTACTGATATATAGTGTAGCTTCTGTTACTATTGTTCATATTGTTTCAGCTAAACTGGTTGTTTTGATATTTTTATTCCCTTTTAAACTGCAGATATGATTCAAGAAATTCCATCCTGGATTGGTCCATTCTTCTCATTGATAACTCTAACCGCAGGTCAGCTAAATGTTGTATTATATCTTTTCTAACAACACTTCTGATACTCCTTTTGCTTTTGGTTTGTTAAATTTCACTATTTTGTTTCTTGGCAGTGGATCAATGGAATTTGTTGTGCCTCCAGCAGATTCATCAGCATTCTTCCCTATTTCCGTTCAGTTTTCAGCCGCTAGTACTTACAGTGACTTAAAGGTCTGCTTTTTTCTTCCCCCTCTTGTTTCTCCTGCATTATTGTTTTACTAAAACAGTCTTATCTAATTTGGAGAAAGAAACAGCACTATTAGCACGCACTTGATGCAATATTTAAGTTCGTCGAATGCTAAAATCTGGATTTCACTTCCCAGGTCCTCAATATCCTTCCTCTGAAAGGCGGACCTTCTCCGAAGTTTTCTCAGCAGACACAATTGGTAACAGAGAATTACCAAGTGGTCTAAAATGTTCTCATTTCTCACACTTCTTCCATTCTTTTTGCGAAATATTATACAGGAAAAATGTATAGGGAAAGTATATTTGAGGATGTAAGATTGAGATTTTGGCATTTCATGTCCGATCACTAAGGTAGTAAATTTGGTGTTTACAATATATTTTCTCTCTCTTGATTACGGTAACCATGTTATATGTTGTAAATTTGAAGTTTGAAGCATCTTTTTTTCTTCAATAGAGGAAGTTTTTGGCATCCAATTAACGAGCAATTCAAAGAATTAATTTGATTATGAGAGAATAATTTTAGATTGGGACGTCCAAATTTTTTTTTCACATAGATATCCTCGCATACACATAACTCACCATCTAAGGAGTGAAGTGTATATTTACAAATATGGAGCATCAAACCTGGATGGTTCAGCCTCCATACCAATGCCTTCTCACTTGCAATACAAAATCCCATTTTACTGAGTAATTAGTTTTGAGCAATTAACGTTAACATTTTAGATGCTCTCATTATAACTACAAACTTTATGCTTATTTGATGGATTTTATGCTTTTTCTAACGGACTCTATCAAAAAAGTCAAAATTTCGAGTACTCAATTTCACATCATTTAAACAAAAATATTGTATCTTTAAACCATTTTTTTCTTTTTTTGAAGAAAGGATACAATGAAATTCTCTTTTATTTTTAGAATAATTTGATGTTACCGTTAAGCCATAATTCCCCATTCAAGTTATAGCATATAAATTAGTCCCAAACTTTTCATAAAGGTCAAAAAAAGTGACAAAAACCAAAACGAAAGTTCCCCATGGTAAAAGTAACGGGAGGAAAAACAAAAGTCGGATGGTAAAATTTGCTTGTGGGCTCAACTTTTTGTTTTTTTTTTGGTGATTTTAATTAATAGTACATAAGATTATTTTTTCAATAAAATAATATATGTGTGGTATTTAAAAAAAATAGCACAGTATATTTCATATTTAGAAAAATAGTAATTTTTTTTTCCGAAGAAAACATGAAAAATATTAGAAAATATATATATTTTCTACATATAAAAAAAAAGGTGTTATTTTCCTAAATATGAAACATATTATGTTATTTTCTTAAATATGAAATATATTGTATTATTTTTCTAAATATCAAACATATATACTTTTTGTTTAAACTAAACTACAAATTGTGCTATTTACTATAACAATTTTTTTCCTGTAACAAACTCTATATCTAGAGGGAGGGGCAGATGGATCGAATCCACCAAACTAAGACTTTAAGTAAAGCACATACGATACTACTAAACTATAAGTGGAGCACATACTACTAAACTATCTCCTTGACCACGACTCAGCTTCACATTTTTCATATATCATTCTATTATCTGCTAGAGAAATGTTACAGATAATTATACAAAGAGCAACTAAAATAAGTGAGAAAGTGTACACTAAATTTTATTAGTTAATATTCCATCAATTAGGAAAAGTATAAAAAATATACTCCATTAGCTATTATTTCATATTTTTTTATTTAAATTAGTTTATAATTTCTTTGACAGTTTAGTTAATATTAACAAATGAAGTTTTTTAAAGTAAAATTAAAAGGCTATGGAGCCATCTTTCTTTTTAACTTTTTATGTGTAGTTTGTAGTTTTATATTAAGAGGAGGAGAGTGAAGGGAGAATTAGAATAGTCTAATAAGAGGAGAATTGTCAAGTGTGGATCAATGATTAAAAAAAGAAAGGGAAGTAGGGATAGGCATAATTTCTCCCTAATTTTTTTTAAAAAAAATGTTTTGCATTCTCAATTCAAATTTAATTTTTAGTGGATTTCACCCAAGTTCTCATCTTCAATAGCATCCAATTTTTAAGTTTGAATGAAATTGAAAAAAATTTTCAGATTATGATTTTTCTTTTAAAATTTTGTTAACCACAAGGTACCCAGATCCATAAATCTAACTAAATCCTCATTCACACTTAGATGCTCAGGAAAGTTTATGGCCAAAGAAAATTTGCACTCATGTGGATTCGAACTCACGAATTATCTTATGTGATTGGCTCCGACTGATACTTACGAGACATTTGAGCTAAATCTACTTGATGATATTATTAGGATTCTAATATGATTAAATCCATAATAAATAAATAAAAATGCAACATGATAAAGACATATAATTGTCAAAGGCACTATTAAAAAAAAAAGTTGAAAGTATATAATATATATGGTATTTTACATAAAATTGAGAAAATGTACTTCAGTATTGTGATTAATATATATTTTTTTGGCAATCAACAGTTTTAATATCTAATATCTTATTAATTTTAATATATTTTTAATATAATAATAATAATAATAATAATAAAATATGTTTATTTTAATTAAAAGTTAACTTAATTCTATTAAAATATTAAAAAAAATTCTAATTTGAATATTTATTTACTTTTAAATTAACTAAACACTTCTTAAAATAGAAAAAGGTAAATAGCATAAACTTTTTGTTATAAAAATAAAATTTCTCTTAGAAGTCAAAAAGGAAACGGTGAGAGTGCAGTATGAGTATGTCACAATTAGTAAAAGGAATCTTGTTTCATAATGCCAAAATCGAAGTCAAAGAGAGCTTGAAATTAGTGGGTGATTTTTATTATGGTCCCTAAACTTTGGTATGTAACTAAAAAGAGTTGGAACTTCAACTTTCTTCATCGAAAGGGTCTAAATTTTAATTTTCTTTTATCAATAGTCTTTTGGCCATAAATTGTAATTTTTTAACCTCTAATATGGACCAAAATATAATTTTTAAACATCATTTCATCTTTAACATTTATCCAGGACTAAATTAAAATTTTGCAACCCAAAACTTAATTTCCATTTTTAGAGTCAAGTGTGCAGGGTGGTTCAATTTTCCCCCGCAGATATTTTCTTTTTTTTTTCATGTTTTTAACATAATATAAATTTTTCATTAAAAATATACTAAAAAAAACAAGCTCATTGGCATTTCAAACTGTACCACAATCATTCGGCGTTCACCATAGCAACCAATACCACCAGGCGATTGGTCTTGGACTTGCAAACAACATAGAAGCTAGATTCGTTGAAAACGGTGGCTAAACAAAGGTAAACTAATTCACAATATTGGGGTTGACTAATCTAATTTCTTTTTCAAGTTGTTTTCATCCACTTCCGAACCCATAAATAATAAGACAATATTCAAGTTTCTCATTATGAAAGTTTTAATTTAGTATAATATATTTGCTCTATTCAATACCGAAAACAGAAATTGAGTTTTGGGTTGAAAAATATCAGTTTAGTTGTGTTTGAAGGTTAAAGATGAAATAATATTTGAAAAATTATATTTTGATCCTTAATGGAGGCTAAAAAATTACACTTTATATCTAAAAGGACTATCGGTAAAAGAAAATTAAAGTTCAAACTCTTTCGATAAAAAGAAGTTGAAGTTTAGACTTCTTATTATTATAAAATGAAGTTTAGGCCATTTTATTTATATAGGTAAGTTGAAGTTTAGACTTTTTATTATTATAAAGTGAAGTTTAAGCTCTTTTGTTTATATAAGTTAAAGTTTAGAGATCACGTGTGAAAATTATCCAAATTTTTAGAAGAAAAAAAATTGAGACTGAAGTGAAGGAAGGAGGGGAAGGAGGAGCGTAGTGATAGGTATGCAGAAAAAATGATCTAAAATGATAAGTTTAAATCTCATTTAAATAAGAAATATAGGAAAGTCTCTTCTTTTTTTTTTACGTGTGTTTTAGATGTAAGCGTGTTTATAGCTATGAAAAAAAAAAAAGGGAAAGAAATGAATGACAGTACAATCATACAAAAAATAAGTAACAGCTACAGAAGAAAGAAAAGACGAGTGAAGCATGTGCGGGAGGTTTCACTTTTTTGGAGGATTTCACATTTCCTCTGACAACTTTGAAAACAGTGCAATTTGTCTTTCATCGCTTTCCCATATGCACAGAGACACACATTCACAGTTCATTGGTTATATATTAGGTTTTGGCAGAGCTATTATTACTATTACTATGCTACTTCTTCCACTATCAATTATAGGAATATTTTACTCTTTTCCCATATTTTATTATTTATTTGGCTATTATTATTATTTGTGTCTTTGGCCTACCTAGTCAAAATGTAAAATTAGGGTTGTGTATAGTCAGTCATGAGAAAACTATAGGGACATTTATATTTTTTAAAAAATATTTTAGAAAAATATTTATAAATTTAGTATGAAAAAATTAAAAATTTTAAATCTGGTGTTCTTTAGAAAATATTTTTAAATCTGGTGTGAAAATATTTTTAAATCTGGTGTGAAATTTTATTTTCACTGACATGAATTCATTGCGCCATTTCAAATGGCGCAATAATATCGTTTTGCATGTAAATGCATGCACAATTGGTTTGTGTTGTTTTGGATTTTTTTATATAAATTGTTTATATATTGTCTCGAAATTAATTTTAAAGGGTTATAATTTACAGATTTGACTCTTTTTTTGAAAATATCGCATTAAATAAGTAGAACCATTAAATTTAATAGTCACAACTGTTCTACTTATTAAATATGATATTTTCAAAAAAGAGTCAAATCTATAAATTACGAACCTCTAAAATTAATTTCAGGACTAAATACAAACAATCTATAATTTTATTTTTTTTAAAATAAATAAAATTATAGATAGGGGTGTTCAAAATCGGTTCGGTGTATGAACAAACCGACCAAAAATCGAATTGCTGAAAGGGAGACCGAAAACCGAACCGAAAGTGTATAAAACCGATACAAAATCGAACCGAAATTATCCATGTGGTTCAGTTCGGTTTCGGTTTTAACCGAAATTTTCCCATCGCCATTTTTTTCTTCACTTTCTCAGCATCTAAACAAGTTCAAAATGATAAAAAACAGAACGAAAAAAAAAAAAGAATCAGCAGTTACAAACCGAAAGCTCCCTTCTTCTATTCATTTCATCAGAAAATTACAAACTTATGATCAATCAAACCCTAAAACAAATGAGCATAAGCGAGATCTTCAAAACATCAATTACAATTTACAAACCCTAAAACAAGAATCAAGGAAAAAAAAGTCGCGTCATAAACACTCAATCTAGAATTTGTTTAAGACAATTTCAACACAAAGACAATCAATCCAGAATTCATCAGAAAATTACAAAAAAATATAAAAAAGATAAACACAAAAATTCAGCAAAAAATTAAAAAAAAAAAGCCAAACACAAACACCTACTGGCCTATGAGTTTTACCATAGCCAAACGGAGCCTGATCAGATCGCTGGATCTGTCATCTTCTTTGCCTCCGACGACGCCTTTTTCTTGTCTAGAGATCGAAGATTTCCTTGCTCGATGCCTTTGCCTTCATTTCCTTGCTCGACACCTTCGTCGATTGGTCTGGAGGGAGACGATTCTTATAACACCCCTTAACCCGACCATTTGCAGCCAAGCTAAGAAGTGCCACATTACATATTTCATAATTCTGTCTATTTAAATTACAATAATAAGGGTATTTTTTTTTTCCTTCTATCTACCCTAACTTTGCATGTGCTGACTTCATCTTCACAGTATATGCCAGTCTAAGTTCTTCGGGCCCATTTGCTATTTATCAGTTCCTGTTTCTTTCACATCTTTCGGAGACCTACAAGTTCAGGATTAACCA
>CATIWJ010338998.1:0-10085 GCA_949640765.1 Croton laevigatus | reverse complement strand
TAAACATCCACATGTTTTTTTCATTCCTTTGCAGCTAGCTATATTCACTACTTTTGATCTCCACATCAACGGTTTCGTGATACTCTTTTGATCACCAAAGTCAATTGTTCTAGGATAATCTTTTAATCTCCAAAAACTAAGATACCTTGAGTCTCCACATAGCATATGTGAGAATAGTTCCCAAATCAAATACTGGTACTAACAATTCTTTTGGAACAACAAATGAATTCCACCAAATTTTGCGAAATTCATATATAAATTTACTTTTGTGCTACCTACTTGGAAGGGACAAAAAAAAATTTAAAATTTAAATTAGTCATTTCAAATATGTTATATTCACTTACAAATCTTTTTTTGGTTAAAGCTACATTGGGGGAGGGTCAAGGGATTGTGGATCGAACTTGAGCTAAATGCCCAATAAAGGGGCAGCACAACTGCTAAACCAAATCCTTTGCCACATTCACTTCCAAATGAATTAAAAGAAATTATTTATAAATAAATTTTAAAGTTATATTTTATTCATTTCAAAGTAGGAGTATATATATACTCCTATTTTGAGTAAATAACTCATACCCACGTAAGAGTTAGAATTCAATTCAAATAAAATAAAAGTATTGGAGAATTTTTTTTTCTTGATAATCTATTTGTAAATTTTAGGCCATTTCAGATTTGATACCTTTTATTTACTATTTCACGTCAGTATTTCACGTTAGCTTCAATTCACAATAGAATTGGAGACGCTTTAGCTTCTTTTTATGAGTAATTTTACCTAAACGCCTTTCTTTTCCCTCATATAGATATTTTTCAAATGGATATAAAAGAACCAATCTATAATATATATAAAAGAATGAATGGGAGGACACCAAAACGTTTTTATAAAAACTATATTATCAATGTAAAATTGTCTTTATAAAATTATTTATAATAATTAACTGAATCCAAATCATATTCTAATAAAGAATACTATATAATTATTCTGGAAATGCTAGGTTACAATTTCGAATCCGTTACTGTATGTTTGCTCTAGTTTTTGTTGTTGAAACCGTTTTTCTTTATCCATGGGTAATGAGTTTCGGTGTATTGGGGTTATCCGTATTTATAGAAGATTTAATTTTCGTGTTTATCCTAATTGTTGGTTTAGTTTATGCATGGAGAAAAGGAGCATTAGAATGATCTTAGTTCTTGAATATTCCACGAAAACAATGGAAAAAAAAAAATAATATTGAGACAATTATGAATTCAATTCAGTTTCCCTTACTTGATCTTGATCAAACAGTTGAAATTTCAGTTATTTCAACTACATCAAATGATCTTTCAAATTGGTCAAGACTCTTTAGTCTAAGGCCACTTCTCTATGGTACCAGTTGTTGTTTCATTGAATTTGCTTCATTAATTGGCTCACAATTCGATTTTGATTGTTATGGACTAGTACCAAGTAATTAATTAACTAAATTCAAATCATATTCTAATAAGGAATACTATTTTAATAATTAAGTAATTAAATTCAAATTACATTGTAATAAAAAATATTATTTTAATTATAATATTTAAATTCAAATCATGTAGTATATAATTATTTATAATAATTAATATTGTCTTTTTTGATAATCAATTTATGAATTTTAATTATTCATACACGTGAATAAAGGTATCACAAGAGAAAAATGGGATATATATTCAATTCCAAATTGAATATTAGGACAATATGTAAAGCTGTCATATTCCAAACTGTATGTATTAAGACAATATGAATACTACTAATAGCTAAGCAGGTATAAGTAATTTTCAATTCAATGATGTTCTGATGTTGGTACTATGATGTTTTTGTTGACATCAATTTCTTTTCTTGTATCGTGCATGTAATATTTATACTAATAAAAATTACAGTTACCTTCAGTGTAGAATTTGATTTTTTTTTGAATGAACAATTAATTCATTAAATTAAATCCGCCTGCAAAACTTGGCGAAGAAACAAAGGAGGATCTAAAAATCACTCCCTTACAGATGTCGCAGAAGAAGTTTCTCTAGCAAATGTATGAGCAACTTCATTCGCCGACCGTTTAACAAAATAAAAATTACAGTTACCTTCAGTTTAGAATTTGATTTATTGTCAATGAATTTTCAATTTAACATATTATAATTAATTTGTTTTGAGAATGATTTTCATCGTAATCATTATTATATTATCTATGAAAAATCATAATTTTTATACTATCTCTGTTTTCAATTGTTTAAGACTTTGCACTATTCACCCACAAATTTATACACAGAAATATGACCAAAACACCCCTAAAAGCAACATAAATTGGGCCTATAATGAAGAAAGAGAAGGCAACAATTAGAGAGACATTATGGATTATGGGACCCAAAGGGAAGAGATAGAAAGCAAAAATTGGAGAGACATTATGGATTGTGGAACCCAAAAGAAAGAGAGAGAGGGCAAAAATTGGTGAGATATTCTTGTTGTGTCAAAATATGACCTGATGAGCTTGTAACCTGATGGGTTTCTGTCTTTCCTGCCTCATCAGTCCGTATTTAATATTTTCAATTTTTTGGGTGCATGTTCTTTTAACTTTGCACCATTATACAATGATTGTGACTGTTGGCCGTATTAGGCAAAAATAAATGCACCCATATTAATTACACCTGTAACCCAGATTAATTATTGAAGATCTCACGCGCTTTTCTATCTCTTCCTCTCTCATATGACAGCGCCTGGACGCATGCCAGTCAGACTTTCCTCTCTCCTCTCTCACTTCTTCACAAAGCTGACGCACCAATAAACAAACATTATTTTATTCCCTCTCCCCACTAAAAGACAAGACCCAAAATTGTCCAAATACACCCATATATACTAAAATCTCAATATTTTGAAAATTACCCTTCAGATACAAGTATCAAATAATTGAAAACGGAAGTAGTATTTATATTTTCAATTGTTTTTAAAAAGTATTCAAATATTACCTGGCTCATACAATGAGGCTATGAAAATGTTAAAGATTTATTTATTTATTTATTTTTTTGTGTAGAAAGACTTTCCTTATTACTAATAGATTAGTCAAAAGAATTAATATTTTTGTATTTCGAATATTACAAAACCAAATAACGAGTTCCTAAACAAGTGGACACGTAAAACACACTTTGAAAAATCTAGCAAATCTTTATTTAATTATATAGTCAAAACATATTTAAAATAAGTTAACAATGAACTAACACCAAAAAAATCTTAAAAATCCATAAAAACTACGATTCAATTAATAGTTGATGCATTAACCTACATAACTAAAATATTAACAAAAATTACTAAATCATTAACAACCAATGTGATGCGGATTGCACATATAATTCAAACATACTATTTCTCATCAAAATTACAGAAAAATACCCAGTTAAAACTCTACCCAACAAAAAAATAGAAATAAAACACAAACATGAAAACAATCAAACTCGTGCGAGAAAAAACTAGTCTCATTGGAAGGAAGGACTAAATTGCAGTGCAGAGAGAGTAGAGTAGTTGAATTGAGGGCCGGACAGTTTCTGGCAAGGCAGTGGCCGTCTCAGGCTCAGCCCACCGTATTAGAAGATTCCACGCTACCTTTTCCGAGCCCTGTCCCTGGGGCTCAAATTTCTCCTTAGGCTTTGGCGTACATTAGCAGTAACCCGTAACTTAAGGCTATTATTGACAAGGGCCCTTCTGTGGCCCAAAACTGAGATACAGGGCAGGCTACTCAGAAGACTACTGAACCAAATCATAGGCCCACTACTTTTGCCATCAATTAAAAATGTATTAAAAAAACAAAAAAGGAAGCGACAATTTAAAACATGTTCTCATAATTTGGAGGGAGCAGAAGAGAAGGATTTTAGTAAAAGCTAAAACAATGTATGGTAATTGGTAAGATATTTGGATTTTTAATACTAGTATAAACAATATAAGAAATTGTTGGGTTAGTTTTAGTTAGCATCTATTGGGTTTCCCATATGCCAAAACCGTATCAAACACAGCATCAATAAAACGTACCACATCTAGAGAATCATATTTAATAGATAAGAAATTTATATAAATGCGCGTAAAATTTCTAGCTAAATTTACTCCTTAGTAGTATCATTTTTATTCAAATAAAAAACCAATCATAATTCATGTATTGCTATGTAAAAAGTGGAAACCCACAAGCCAAACAACATAATAAAACGTGTGGCAATCCTAGCCAGTCACCAAAATACAAATTCAAGTGGATAACAGACAAATTATGTCCACTCTTTTCTCTTCCTTTCCCTCTTCTTCTCCTAAGTTTTGCATAACTACAACTGTAGAAAGCAAACCACTGCGATGGCATTTACTTCTGTTTCTCCATTATCCATTAAATCCCTTAGCATATATTCTTCATCCTCAAAGTCTCCATGCCATTCCTCCTCTAAGCCTTTTCACATAGTATGTCAATTGGAGACGCAAAGACAAGATAAATTTCTTGGTAAGTAAACAAATATGCAGCGATTCTAATCAAAATTATTGATGTTAAACTTTGTTTCTAAAGCTAACCGAGTTTTCCTCGAAAAGGAAGATTGTTCCAAAACTAGGTTCAAGGTCAGCAGTTCTAATTCTAAATCCAACAACTGGAGAGCACTTGTTTCAACTGCATTGGCAGTTGCAGTTGTTAGCTTTAGCTCCAATTTACCTGCAGTTGCTGATCTCAATAAGTTTGAAGCTGAGCTTCGCGGTGAATTCGGTATTGGATCAGCTGCTCAGTTTGGTTCTGCAGATCTCAGGTTTGTTATAACTTATGATGCTTTCTTGATTTTCCTTACATTTTTATGTTCTCAACTGCTGAATTGAGTTTTATCCCTTTTCCCTCTCTTTACAGGAAAGCAGTGCATGTGAATGAAAATTTCAGGTCTACTTCTCTATCTATCTCTGCTCTTCCTCTTTACTAATTTAGGAAATGGGGTCACCTTAGATGCATGCTTCAATGTCTAAAATTTAGGATAATTATGCTAATAACAGACAAGTGCACAGGTTGAAAATAGCAAATGAAAGAAGATAAACTTGCCCTATAAATGTCAGGCAAAAAAACTTAGCACAAAAATACTAGACATTCTCGTATATTGACTATTCAATTGACCACTAATGCTATTGCTCAGAAATGAACCAAAAAGGTTGCAACCCCTATCTATAGGGAAGACAAAATGGCTAGTTTAAACTGCAGCAAATATTCATTCTACTTGTTAAATGGAATTTATATTTACTATGGCAAGTTCACAGTGGGCTTACAAAATCTTAATGGGTGAAACAGAAGAGCCAACTTCACATCTGCTGATATGAGAGAATCAGATTTTAGTGGATCAACATTCAATGGTGCGTACCTGGAGAAAGCGGTTGCATTTAAGGCAAACTTTACAGGTACACTTGTGTGTTCCATCATATGGTTGCAAATTACCATAGCAGGATTAGTACTTTCTAATTCTAGCAGTTACAAGCAAATCTTACAATATGCATTCCCTGTTCTCATCTACCATAAATCTCTCCCTGTATCTTGATGCTTCTTTCTTCTGCTTTTTCTTTTTCTCCGTGGGCAAAGGCAATTTTGTGCAGCCGTCAATGCCTGCACCACCATCCGTCCAGGAATCCTACTTTGGCCTGATAATTTCCCATCAAGGCATTTCTTAAACTTGTTTTTGCACAGTTTCTCATCTTTAGCCTGCAAGCATTCTGAATTTGATTGCAACAAATTTCCATTGATGGTAACTGCAATATTCTTTGGGTATCCTCCATAGTTTTAGTAGGCGACTCTTCATTTTTCCTAGATAAATTGGTCTCAACATCAGCTGTATTTTGTCCCAATTCATTGGTCGTCAAATCAATGGATTCTGGAACAACTTCCTTCTCGGGTTGCTGAATTGTTCTTCCACAGCATCGAGGGAAGTATTGTTGGGAAAGATGACAAAAAATAAATGACTAATAAATAAATATGGCACTTCCAGGATCTAACTTTTCCCAGTCTTATGTAAATAAAATGGGAAAAAATAATACTGTATATTTCATTAAGAAAAATTTATGAGAATACAATAATAATCTCACCAAACAATGGTGGCTAACTCCCTCTTGGTTCTATCTCTCAAGAGGTTTGTCTCTCTCTTTCTCTCAGAGGTTTTCTTATCTCTGAAAAACTTTATATGTTTTTAGTTTATTCTGAGATGATTTTCAATTGAAAAATTATCATATTTATACTAAATACATACTAAAAATACTTATCGTATTTTTCTCTTCTTCTTTAATTCTTTTCCAATTTTTTTTCTTTTCTTAGCAAATCTGTTTTCCTTTCTTTTTTTTTTTGTTTTCTAATTTTATTTTTATTCTTTTGTTTTCTTTTCTTTTCCTCCAATTAAGGAGGATTTCTCATCAAGTATCTTATTGCTGAAATCATTCTCCGAGGCAGAAAAACTTGACCTTTCTTCTGCATAATTGTGATTGGCAGTACACTAGCATCACACATTGAAATTTGTGGTGGGTGGGCTGATCTTCCATCATCGAAAGAGTCATGCAAACACGTTTGCTCCATTTCAGCTTCTGTTATCAATCCAAGCTCTAATTTATCGTCAAATGGAACAATTAACTTGCTTTTATCCTTCAAATCATCAGCTGTTGCCGGAACCTTAAACTGAACCTCATTTTTTGACCTCTGAGGAGGGCAACAACCTTTAGGAAAATGGAAAACAGCAGATATTTTGTTAGATCCATTAGTGCAGAAATAAAATAATTGAATAGAAATTGCAAATAATAATAGAATAATTACAAAATACAAATAAATATAATATATAAATTGTAATTAAATAAAAATTAAAATAAGTAACCAAATTTAAATCTTGAACCGGAAAATGGAGTAGTAATAATAACCGAGGCCTGTATGAACAGTTTTCTTAAGACGATTATTACATGCGTAGGCAGTCATCTCTTAGGATACAACGGCGAACGTCGGCGAACACAACCGAGGCAAAGACTTATCACCGGAAGCCTAACGGAAGGAACTAAAGCAGCCTTGGAAAACGGAATGCAAAAACAAGAAATTTGAGAGAGTATTTTCGTTCTAGCAGTAAAAAACAGAAGGAAAATGCTGTATTTATAGGCTGCCAGGAAGGGGACAGCAAAATAATGAGGATTGATGGCCATTAATGGAAAAATGGACAGTAATAAACTAGTATTAAACAGGTTGTAAACCAGTTTAAATGCAGCATTAAACCAGTTTAAACTGAAACGTAAATCAGTTTAAAACTGCAGTTAAATGTGCCATTAAATTCTAATTAAAAACAATTTTCATTAATATCCAACATATTTTCCTCCTTTTCTCCTTAAATACAGCATCATCTGGAGAAGCAAATTCTTTTTTCGGTGCTTTTCTTTCCAAATTAACTTTAGAAGAAGAATCAAACATGTTTTTTAACTGCACTAAGTCTCTATAAAACTTCAGAAACTTTTGACATTTCAAGACATAATATTTTCCACTAGTAAGAATAACAGATTCCCAAATCTCTTCTTATGCCAACATTTTCAGTTTTTATGCCAGAAAAGGGTGGGATTGAAATAGCGGGATAGGCACACTTTTTTTTTTTTTTTACGATTAATCATAATTAAATAATCCTTGGTTTTTGATATTAATTTTTTTTTTAGCCCCTCTATATTGTTCCTCTTAGACATTTTTTTGTCTCTTAAAATTCTTAAATCCATGTGAATTTATAAAAATGCTATCTTTTAAAGGACCAAACTAAATTTTACCACTCTTCTTTAACCTCAAGAAAAATGACCAAAATGAAATTTTCCACCATCAAAATTCATCTTTTATTACCAAATTAAAACTCTTGGTGTGAGGATTCGTAATTTATCCTTATTTTCAACATCCTATCATTGGAAGGCATCGGAAGTTTTAGAACAATTTTCGATCGATTTTTGAACGGCATGTATGGCCTGCTCCGGCAATAGATGAAAGTGAGGTTGGTGGCGTTGACTTCAAATTGTCAGAAACTTCAAACTGGTGCTGCCACCACCTTCGAGCTCTGCCATTGACATGTGCCTCCATCGAAAATCTGGCATCGAGACGAAGTCAAAGACACCCAACTCGCTTCCATGTTGATTTTGTTTCAATTTGAAATCAAAATGCTTCACCAATCATATAATAATAGGTTAATGGTTTTAAAATTTTTATTCTTCAATAACTAGCTAAACTGTGATTTTTATTCTAGCATTATATATTCTTCATAGTTCATCCGAAATACAAAAATAAGACTTCCATCTCATTTTCCATTTCATTTTAAATTTCAATAATTAAATTGAAAATTTTAATTGTTTAACTTTTCTGGTAAAAATATGTATCACGCCATATTCATAAATTTTGAAAAAAAATTACCATATTATTGTGCAAAACTCGAAGAGAGCATATCCACTCAAGGCCTCCTAAATGGACTTTAGTCTTCTTTCTTTGGTTTTCTTTATGATAAAAAAAGGGTTGTATGTCCTAGGTCAGTAGCTAAGTGATTTTTCCATTTGCTTAATTTGTTTTTACCCTTTTTAAATCTCCTTTCTAAAACACTAAAGAAGATGATTAGAGGCTACCCTTTGATGTAGCCCTTTGATGCTATTTACTAATTAATCCTATTGTTGCATATTGATTTGAATTTAACAAATTGAGATGCACAAGAAAATTAATTAGGGATATTGATTGATATACTACTTATATGTGTGTGTGTATATATATTCTAAATTTGTAAAATGTTAATATAAAAAGTTAATTTATAAGTATTTGCTTTATTTTGAAAATTCTAATTTCTACAGGTGCAGATTTAAGTGATACATTGATGGACAGAATGGTATGAACAATAAGAGTAGTAAATAAATTTGCGTATAATCAATACAATTATAGTATCATTTCCATCTCATGGATAAAAATTAAATGCAGGTTTTGAACGAGGCCAATCTGACGAATGCTGTGCTTGTTAGATCGGTTCTCACTCGTAGTGATTTGGGAGGAGCCATCATCCAAGGAGCTGATTTCAGTGATGCCGTTTTAGACCTTCCACAAAAACAGGTATCTTTATTTATATGCATGTAATTAATTAGTAGTTAATTAATGAAAATGGGTTAATCAATATATAAGTAAGTTTAAATTGTGTACGTAAAAGGCACTTTGCAAGTATGCCAATGGAACAAATCCAATAACCGGTGTCAGCACAAGAAGAAGTCTGGGGTGTGGAAACAGTAAAAGAAATGCATATGGGAGCCCTTCCTCTCCTCTTATTAGTGCTCCTCCGCAAAAATTGCTTGATCGCGATGGTTTCTGCGATGAAAGAACCGGTCTGTGCGATGCCAAGTGATTTTATTCCACACTTCTTATCTATTTATATGTGTAAATAGACCCAAATATATCATATTCGACTAATCGATTCAATTTGATTTGTGAGGTTTTTTTTAAGATGATGCAAATGCTCACATCTCATTGAATGATTAATTTAAAAAAAAAATTAATGTTAAGAGTTTTATAATTTCACAATTAATATTATTATGTTGTTTTGACTAATTACTAATGTTACGTGGGCTCTTCCTAAGAGAATTGCATACGGTAGTCCTTCTTCTCCTCTTATTATCGCTTCTCCTAAAAAACTGCTTGATCGTGTTGGTTTAAAGAATCGGTCTTTTTTATGGCAAGTGATTTTCATTACAATATTCAAATTACACAATTACAAATAAATCTAACTACAATCTTCAAATCACACAAATAAACTCTTTTAAGGGTACTTCCACAGTTTGAATCCTGACCTTTGGCGCATTGCTCTGGCTATTTGGGCCGGATGCCATGTGCATTCCCATAATACTTAATTAGTAAATGAAAAGCATGTTAAGGTTTATAAAATTTTACAATGAATATCGTTATATTATTGTGAAGGGTGATTTAGTAAAATAGTACTACCTCTGTTTTTTTCATTTCTTTACATTCACTATTTCACCAATACCAATACAAACTCACTTTTCACCAATACCAATACAGAAATAATAATAAACAATTACTAACCCTTTAAAAAACTTACTTTTTCACCAATACCAA
>CATIWJ010338804.1:0-11183 GCA_949640765.1 Croton laevigatus | reverse complement strand
TATCCCTCCTAAAAGCAGTTTTTAAACAAATCGGTTGGGTTTCAATTAGTACCACCCACAAAAATTTCAGTTGGGCTGCGCTTTTTGAAAATGGAGCTGCGTTGGTTGTACTGCGTTGGTTGGTAAGGAAGAGAAACAAATATATAATGAAATTTTGTTAAAGTAAATACTTGACAGAAACAATGGGAATTTACACAGTGACGGTGGACGTAATCGAGTCGTACACGGGGTTGTCACCGGCGGCGTTCTTTACAATTGCGGCACTTATGGTGGTGGTTTACAAAACGGTGTGTGGTTTTTTTGTAGACCCCGAAGATTTCAACAAACCTCCAGTGATTAACACTTCTATAAATCTTCCTCGAGAAACTCCCCAAGTATCAGAAGCAGTACAGTTAGGAGACATTACAGAGGAAGAATTAAGAGCTTATGATGGTTCTGATCCTAATAAACCACTTTTGATGGCCATCAAAGGCCAGATCTACGACGTTTCTTCCGCTAGGTACTTTAATTTCTCTTTTTTCCAGAATTAGGTACTTTGATTTCTCTTTTTGCAGAATTAAATTGATTGATTCGGTGACTAATATATTGGATTTTTCAGAATGTTTTATGGTCCAGGGGGTCCATATGCGAAGTTCGCCGGAAGAGACGCGAGCAGAGCTTTGGCTCTTCTATCTTTTGATCCGCAACACCTTACTGGAAATCTTGAAGGTTTAAGTTCTGCAGAGCTTGAAATTTTGCAAGACTGGGAGTACAAATTCATGGAAAAATACGTCAAGGTCGGGCAGCTTGTTCCCATGGCTCTTGATGTTGAAACAAATGGTTCAAAACAAGATTAAATTTAGGTAGGTTTTTATTTTTATCTCTTTTGCAATTGTGATGTAAACCTCCAATTCTCAATGGATAATAAAAAGATTATGATCTTATTTTGGGTTGAACCTTTTTCTTAATCAAGTAAAACTAATTCAATGTTATCTTAGAGGGCTTTTGGCATTGCTTAATTTAAGCACTTTTTGTCTTAAAAGCCAGGGAGGGCTTTTTTTTTTGGTAAATTGCTTTGAAACTGTTTTTATAAAAGTAGCTTTTTTATAAGCCAAAAGGAGAGAAGCGCAAGCAATGCAAACACCCACTTAATCTAAAAACTAGCTAAGACAGCTTTTAATTTTGTTTTGCTGTAATTGATCAACAAGTTGAAGAAACCCAAAAACTGGGACTTGTATTTTTGTAGCGTTGTTGATGAACCATATATAAGAGATAAATAACCAAACCATTCCAATCCAACAGTTCATCACCTGTCCAATGTTTGAGTTTGACATTATCTTGATTGCTGGAACAGAAGGTCTGAAGATTATCTGGGTTTCAGCAAATGGCTACTGGAGCGGAAGCTTTTATATGTATGACAAACCATGTCAGCAACGAGAGGAAATTGCAGCGACACGAACAAACAGACAGGTAAGCAACCTATGATAACAATTGGAATGGTAGTCCACGCCAATCCGTGGTAAAGAATAATGAAAATTGTTGCAGTATAAGCTATCATCATAGATGTTATTGATACGAAAAGGGTTGCTAGTCCCATGATAAGCTTGTTGGGTAATGATCCGAGGAAGTCTTCTTCTGCATAACGCGAAGTCAAGATGGCAAGGAATATGAGAACTGATGAGGCTGATGAGATTAAAGCAACTGCATCCGATATTACGAACACTGCAAACAATCTTGTTTCCAGAAAAATTGGCTTTCCGGTGTCTTGGTTGTTTCCTCCTGGTACTGTGAAGGCTGCAGCGAACATCACAGTAGCAATAAGTGTTGCAACCACCATGCATGAAGAAGCAGTATCCTTCATCCACTTCTCTCCTTCGCGCTTCAATGTTTTATGTTCTACAGTAAACAGATGGTTTGGTGTTTTGCCTTCTGAGTTTTCCATTTCTGTATATAGTGGTTGGACAATCTTCTCAACCTCCTGCATCAATTACGTCAAATCGGTGGAATTCCCATCTATGATCAATGATAAAATTATAAGTAATTTAATCAACATTAGAAGCTATAAACCTGGAACCATAGCAATTCCCTTCTCAGCTGCAGAGCAGCACCGGAGTCGGTATTTAGACGACTTGGGTGAGGCAGCTTTCCAGCCAGATGCAGCATATTATTATCATTCTCATCTTTATATATAGCTATAAAATCCTTAAGTGCTCCTAATTCATATATTAGATTGAAGACTTTTTCTTGTCTGTGAACCACAGCAGTGTGAAATATACTTCTGCTATGCTCATCAACCTTCCATATAAGATCAGGATGCGAGCGGATGAGTATGGTTATGAACTCTAAGATACCAAATTCTGCTGCTGTAAAGAGCAATCGCTTAGGTGTTCGAATTAATTCTGTAATACTGGCATCATCTAGATGCAAAACCTGTTGCCAGAGTTCCCGGACTAGCTCAAGGGCTTCAATGTGCCTTAGCTTGATGTTATAGATGTGACCTATTTGTGGAGCTGCCAAAAGGTTTCCAAAACTCCCAACATTCAATCCAAGCTCATCAACTTTGCAAGCATGATCATAGTTTTGGTGACTTACCGAAATACCCGATGGTTTTCCAGAATCCTGTGATACCAGAATTTTGAATTGGTTGTTGGAAAGATGGGATTATAAAATGAAATTGTTCGAAGTTTAGGATGAGAGAGAACCTTGAATTATTCGTTGCATGCAGTTTTCATCATCCATGAAAGACCCCGAATGGAGTTTCACCTGGATACCTTTAGATAACCACAATATAAACATGAAGAGACTATAATATTTAATGCAGTTCAGTCAAATTGCTAATTTTATTACGAATAGGTGCAGGATTGAGGAACTAACATGAATAGATACACCTCTGCCAAAGTCCCAATTGGGCACCACTATAGAATGCAGTTGGCTTCCTTGACAATACATGAAGAGCAGTTTCTCCATTCCCATCTCTAGCTAATGCTAATTCAGGATGATTTTTAATCAATTCCAGTGCTACATCTGCTCCACAAATAGCAAAACAAAATCATCAGTTTTCGGTGAATTAATCGCCTGATGATCTATGCCAGCGAATCTCCAATTACCGAATAGATTGGAAGTGATGGCAGCAACAAGAAGACCGATGCGATCTTCCCCTGAAAGATCAGTATAGTTTGTTACAGAATAAAGATACCAAGCCATTTCCCTTCTCCCTAAAAGAACAGCCATATAAAGAGGTGTAACTCCTTTACTTCCTCTAACAAGTGGTAAGCTTTTATTTTTATTGACTAACACTTGAGCTATCTCTGTAATTCCAGAAACAGCAGCAAAACATAAAGCAGTGTTTCCAGCTTTATTTTGTAATGCCAAGTCATCTTCTGTCATTCTTTTAACTAATTTCTTAACAAATACTGTGTGCCTTGCACCAGCGGCAATGTGAAGGACAGTTTCCGATCCCAGTGTAATAGTTGCACGAACTGCATGCGGGTTAAATCTAAGGTAAACTTTTGCTGTTTCCCAATCCCCTTTAAGAGCAGCTAAATACAGAGGAACATGCCTTGTTTGACCACCTTGTTTCATTTTCCCTGCCATGCCAGCATCAATTCCTCCATCCATGTTCTTACCTGCTGCAATTGTTGTCAATTCTAGGAAAATCGAACTGCAGCAGATCAAAATTAAACGAAAAAAAAGAACTGGGTTTTTTACCTGGACTGCCTCCCTCTTGTGTTATTGTAGATGTAGGAGAATAAGTCTGTTTCTGCATAGGATTTGCCCACATATAGGTAGGACTAAGTGGTTGAGGATACTGAGTTGAAAATGATTCAACACTGTCCATAGAAGCCTTTCTTCGAGGGGAGAAAACGCTGAGGTTTTTGCCGCGAAAACTGGAGAATTGGGTGTTTGAGTAATCTGATTTAGTGGGTAATGGAAAGCTCTTGTTGAACAAAGCATTATTGTACAAAACAAGAGGAGGAGGAGAAGAAGAACCCACAGCCACAGGGGAATGTGGGTTTGTTTCTTCCCTTACACAGTCACTACAATCGAATGCAGCTTGTCCAATTTTGATCTCAGATTTTGAATCTGAGCTCTCTGTTGATTTTGTTTCTGGAAAACATGATTTGATTGATGGATTCTTTTTAAATTCAAGTGAATTTGATTTTCCTGATGCCATCCTTATAATTTATTTATTTAAACACAACCTCTAAAAACACAAATCATTCATTGGAAAATGGCTTCAACATTTAAATTACAAACAACAAATTGCCTAAAAAAAATTACAAAAGTATTTACATTACCAACATTTTGTGCGAGTTCTTAATTTCCCATCTCTTCTTGAATTCAGTTCTCTAACCATTTCTTTCGGATCTTTTTGGGTTTAAAATGGAAATGCAACATAATGAAAATGTGTGATACATTACAGTGTATGTATGTATGTATACGTAATGAATATTTTGAAGTTTACTGTAAAGGATATTGAGGAAGTGAGTATTCTCATTTTAACATCAAATTATTATTATTATTTTTTTGTTTTTTTTACTCTACAATTAATTTAATTGAATAAGATATAAACTAAAAAAAGTTATTCTTATTATATATAGTTTCTATATATTTTTATAGTTATAAATTTAACTAGTGTACAACCCATGCGATGCTCGAATGGATGGGCGAAATATTTTTTAATTCAAATTATTTATGAAGGCGATGCTCAAATGGACGGTGAAATATTTTTATTTCAAATTATTTATGTTTATTTATGTCGAATTTGGAATTGAATTGAAGTTTAACGGAAATAAGCCAAATTTTTAAAATTTGAAGGACTGAAACATGGAGCTTGAAACTTGGAGGTATGTAGTAATACTTTTTAAACCAAAAATCAAACAATTAAACCAAACAACTTAAACATTCTAATAAACTTGTAAGAAGGTATTTATTTTTCAAAATTCATTGATTCACCTTCCGTAAATTTCAAACTCCTTAAACCTAATTATAATACAAATAACTTCTGCGGATTTATTTGTTTTTTTTTTTAATTTTCACCCAATTTTCACAAACCTAGCCACTAACGCGGATTAATTTAGATTCAAGGACTGCATAAAACTATTATGGAAAATTTCAACACAACTTTCTTCATTCAATATTATAAGATTCCAATCTTGAATATTAATTAAGATTTTAGTATCTCATCCCGTTAGATCAATTGAATCTAGTAGTTACTTTAATTAGTCTTACTCATATTTTTTTTTTTTCCATTTATAATTACTTTTATCTTTTTTAACAACATAATTACTTTTAATTTTAAATTTAATTTAATAATATATTTTTTACAATATAATTTATTTCATTAGCCATATTTAATATTTTAATTAAATTTAGTGAAAAAAAAAAAGGATTGTTATATAAGAATAAAAACTATACCTTATGAATAGGAATTTGAAGTCTCAATTGGTTAAATATATTTACCCTTAATTTTATATTATACTTTTCAGTTATAATTGATAATTACCAATAAATGGTAGGGAGGCTATTAAGGTGGCTGATCATAATGTCTGAATTTGATGTGGAATTTACCACCAAGAAAGGGAGAGTCGTGGCTGAATTTTTGGCTGAGAATCCAGTGGAAGATGATAAACCATTGGAGTTGGATTTCCTAGATGAATACCTAATGAACATCGAAGGCGTTGCTTGGAAGCTATACTTTGACTGTTCTGTGAACAAAAATGGTGCTAGAGCAGGAGTTGTAATGGAAACACCATCTAGAGAAATTATCACCCCTTGTAAGAGATTGATGTTCACAGTCACCAACAACATGGCAGAGTATAAGGCTTGTATCTTAGGGCTTGAGTCCTTGCTAGCTGCAGGCGTAAAGGAAGTAAAAGTAGTTGGAGATTCCAAGCCAGTAATTGAGCATGCTAAAGGAGGATGGAAAGTAAAGGAAAAGTTGAAGCCTTATATTGAATGCCTCATATAGAAAGAAGAACAGTTCGACAAGATAACCCTTACTCACATTGGGCGAACCAACAATAGGGTGCCAAACGCATTGGCTAATTTGGCATCAGCATGGCAAGGTTTGGACACTGTTCCGAATAAGCCTTTCATCATCAAATCTGAGAATGTGTCATGCTATGAGGAGCATTATATGAGTAAAATTAGGTATGATG
Source organism: Croton laevigatus (assembly GCA_949640765.1). NCBI lineage: Eukaryota > Viridiplantae > Streptophyta > Magnoliopsida > Malpighiales > Euphorbiaceae > Croton > Croton laevigatus. The sequence continues at coordinate 5,043 of CATIWJ010338804.1, read as the reverse complement.
AGGACCCCTGGTATCATGATTTGATGGAATTTATGAAGAGGGGAACTTTCTCTGAAGATGCATTTAAAACAGACATAATGACTCTAAGAAAAATGGCAACAAGATATGTGTTGGTAGGAGGCATTTTGTATAGAAGATCTTGGGGGGGAATGCTCTTAAGATGCAGGTCCGTAAAGGAGGGAGAAGATATCAGGGAAAAGACCCATGCTAGTGTTTACGGTACGCACTTAAGCGGTAAAGTTTTAGCAAGGGAAATCATGCGACAAGGTTACTTTTGGGTATCAATGGAAAGAGATTGCATCACTTATATGAGGAGATGCAAGGGATGTTAGGTGCATGATAGCAAGAGTCATCTATCAGCCTTAGAACTGCATCTAACAGCAAGTTGTTGGCCTTTCTCTATTTAGGGATTGATATGATTGGAAAGATTCATCTAGCTTCTTCCAACGGTCATTAGTTCATCTCAATGGCCGTTGATTACTTCTTGAGATGGATGAAAGCTTAATCATATAAGAACCTGAGCGTAAAGCAGGTGGCAAAGTTTATCAAAAGGAATATTTTTTAATGTTACAGGATTCCTCACCACATTGTCACGGATAATAGGGTTCATTTTCAAGGGGAAGTTATAGAGTTGTTAAGGGAAAATAAGATTGAGCATCACAATTATTCACCATACAAACTATAAGCAAATGGAGCGGTGAAAGTAGCAAATAAGGAGTAGAAGAGAATTCAGGCTAGGATGACTGTCACCTACAGGGATTAGGTTGATAAACTTTCTTTCAATTTATGGGGACACAGAACAACAACCAAGACAATTAATAGAGCTTTATCATATGAGTTGGTATATGGGATGGAGGCTGAAAAGATGGGTGAAGCGCTCTGGGCATATCGAACTATATATAGAACTGCAACTCACGCGACCCCATACTCGTTGGTTTATGGCGTAGAAGTTGTCCTACCAACAAATACCATTTTTTAGAATAGCAATCTAAGAGAGGCTTTCATGTGAAGATAATGTTTGCTTACGCTTGCAAGAACTCAAAGTGCTAGATGAAAAGCCTCTGGAAGCACAACAACGTCTAAAGTGTTATCAAGCAATGATGTGCGAAGCTTTCAACAAGAAGGTGCGAGCTCGATCTTTTCAAGTTGGTGATTTGATGCTCGCAATTCGAAGACCAATTATTATGTCTAGATGAATGGGTAACTAATTCCTCTGAAATGGGATGGACCATACGTCGTATAAGAATTTTATAGCAACGAAGCATACAAGATAGTTGATCAAGATAGAGTGCACATCAGGCCAATCAACGGCAAGTTTTTGAAGAAATACTATGCTTAGAAGCTCAATAGCGCTCCTGGCCCATATGAGCTAAAACTGTGAACGGCATAAAAAAAATTTCTTCTTATATTTGAACTATGTTATGACTTGATCCTTCCTCAAAAGAGGTACATAGGCAGCTTAGTATTTTGTTAAGTTCAGTTATATGTCAAAAAAAAAAAAATTTCTCTTGTGTTTGAACTACATTATAACTTGATCCTTCCTCAAAGAAGATACATAGACAGTTTAGTATTTTGCTAAGTTTAGTCACATGTCAAGAAAAAAAAAAGAAACATATCACACAAAAAAAAATCAATATGAGCAAAAGAAAGATGTCATTAATAAGATTAAACTAAAGTTTAATTTTATTAATGAAAAGAAAGCGAGCTACATAAAGTATTAAAAAAAAAGGGAGACAATTCAAAAAAAAAATCTCTATAGTTTCCATTTAAGATGGTTCAGAGTATCAAGCTGATCGGAAAGTAATCTCTCTATGGAGGAAATAGATAATTCGTCTTACTCAAAACGCACTGGCATAGTGTCAATCTTAAACTGTTCTGCGCGAAGACTTGAAATATTACTGTCATTCTCTGATTTTTCTTATTCAAATACTTTCATAGAAGACTTCAGTACTTTTTTTCTTGAGCTTAGTTTAGCCATCTCTTCTTCAACATGTGCAAGCTCATTTGTTGTCAACAGTTTTTTTATCAATAATGTCTTTCTAACAACCCAAAGTGGCTTTAATTTCATTGATAATTTTTTTCAACTTCTGAGAATAAAGATTAGTAGGCATACTCAAAGTAAAGGTAGATATAGTATCTAATAATGTATTCATAATCTGAAAATAACTTTGGAACTCTTTTTCAAAAAAAGTAGCATCAAATTCGTGAACTCTGTGAAAGTTATCCAAAACTTTATAACATTTTTCGACAAGAGGAGGAGTTTTGGATGGCTTTGTCTGAATTATTTTTTCTCACAATCGTTCCCATATACCATTATTGCGATGTTACGATGATAATCAACCACTATGCTATCACCACACAACTTGAATTCTTCAAAGGATGGAAAAAAAATTTACTTCACTGATACGATTAATATCTCGTGGTTTTTCACATAAGTCAAGATCTATCCCAATGTCTCTGGAAGCTATATTGGATAAATGAAGATTTTCTGAATCTATATTTATGTAACTAAAGCCTTCATCAGAAAGTAAACAGGGAACATTATCAACGGCTAAATCATTTACACCCAACTAAAAAATATATATATAAAGGAGGTAAATTAAAATAAAATATTTAAAAAAATAAAGATAAAAAAAGAAAGAAAGAAAGAAAGAATAACTTACAAATTCATTTGGTATGGATTCTTTCTGTCCATTCTTGATTTCTTGTAGCAACGATCTAAATCAACATCTTCCTCATTTGAAACTGAATAGTTGCAAATTGTCATATCCCGAAGATCGAGCAAGTAAATTTAGAAACCAAATCATCCCTTGGTTCGTTGAGACAGTTTGACATTGGGCTAATAAGTGAAGTTTTTGTTAGACATAAATGGGAAATGGAATTAAGATTTGGGTTGGAACAAAAATAGAGATTGGGCTCAATCCTAGTTATGGGCCTTGGAAGTTAAAAAAAGAAAAAAAGAGGTTAGACTAGTGGAGAAAGAAAAGGAAGAGAAACAGTTGGGTTAAAGCATAAAATCCTATAACCCTAGTCCAAACCCATTACCATTGGTATATAAGGGAAAGGATGTAAGAAAAAAAACTAATTCTTCTTCATTTTCTTCTTTTTCTAGCCGACTTCTCTCTCTCATTTTATCTCCACCATTTTCTTTTAATATTTATCTTCAATCCTTTATTCCACCCAAGCCAATCCACTTATAAGTCCAAGGAGTTTAACTTCAAGCTTAACCAAAGTAAAGGAGGAAGATAAAAAGCTTAAGTGAGGTAAACATTTCTCAAACCCTAGTTTGATATGTGGTAGAAAATGTTTAGGGTTTTGGTGGTTGATGAGAGATTGAGTTGATTAATGGTAGAAATGAGTAAGAAAAGGAAGAGTGAATTTCGGATGGAATTAGGAATCTTATTTTGGTTGATATTTTATAAGAGTTGAAGAGGGAGCTAAGATCAAAGGAAAAGAAGTAACTTGAGAGCTTGGGAAAGCTCTAAATTTCAAGGTTTAGTACCTAATCATCTTTGTTTTAAAGGTTGTTTCAAGTTAAATGTTTTGTTGATGAGCATATGATATCACTTGCATTGTGTTTGTGGTTTAACTCGATTTTTATCCATGAAAATGACCTTATTTGAATTGATGATAAAATACATTTTCATAGCCTTGGAAATGAGTTTTAAAATGAATTTTTAATCACTCAATTTGGGTATGTAAGTAAAAAGTTATGACTAAAATTGTGCTTGGCGTGCAGACTGGGTAATGGTCTGGGTCGTTAGTGATCATTAGGTCATGTGTGCGACTAAGGTGAAAATTCTGTCTCGCTCATGACACAGAGCCTCGCGCTCATGATGAAAGGCCAGAAAAATTTTCGATCACAGATTAGAAGTCTCGCGACGCATGACCGCGCTTACAACAACCTTACTAAGGTAGTTCTTGCCCACGACCAACCAATAACGGGAGCGACACTACCAATAGTATTTAACTAAGTGATTTCAATTTAAGGAATTTTGATGCATGTTTAATGGCCTTAAGACTTCATGAAAAGTATCACATAAATATATATACAAATTGAGACAAAATAAATGTATATGTGATTAGGAAATAACTTAATGCTCTATATAGCTTGTAACATCCCATTTATTCACTAGTTAGAATTTCTCAAGTTTGTCATAGCTAATAGTGTATTTGTAGGAGTTCCTGATCCCGAGGTATAGAGGCGTCGGAGGCGACCTTGGAATCCGTGCTAGTGTCGACTAAAGTTGAGGTAACTATTATGTTAGTCTAATATATAGAAGTAGATTTGGGCTAAAAATAAGCAAGAGTTGGGAGTGTTAGGCTAACTTGATATTTGGGCCTTATTAGAGTTAGTGGCCTTAGAATAAATGAGATGAGAGAAAGATTAGTGTTGTGGGCTAGGCCCACCCACAAAACCCATACATATGAACAAATCCAAGTCGAAACACTACTAAAATATCTTTATTTAAAAACCTAGAAGCTTCCACACTCAAACATTCTTCTTTCTTTTCTTCATCCTTGCTGTCCCTCTCTTTTCTCATCATCATCTCATTTCCATACTACCACAAACCCCACTATCCTCTTACTTCCTTCCATAGCCGGTCCTCCTCTAATTCAAAAGCAAGAGAAATTTCTCATCATCTCTTTAAGGAAACTAAAGGAAGAGCTCAAGTAAGAGATTTGGAGACCAAGATTAAGGAGAAAGGCAAAGAGGTTGTTTAGCCTTGTGGGAAACTCCACTTTTGAGGTTTGATGCTTTAACCTAGTTTATTTTTTTAAAAGTTGATTTTGAAATTCTTTGCATCTTTGAATGTTTGAGTTGTTATTTGAAATTTGAAATGACAATTTGTGATTTATTGTGTTTAAGCTTTGATTTGGGTTTTTAAAAAGGTAAATGATGCTTTAGAATGGGTTTCAAAGTGGAATATTTGGTATATGAGTTATTTATGTTGAAAAATGTGATTTTCGTACTCTACAATCTGTTTTATCAGATAGTCACATCCACGACCTAACCGTCACGCGCGCGACTGCTTTCGTCAA
>CATIWJ010338593.1:0-11417 GCA_949640765.1 Croton laevigatus | reverse complement strand
AGCATGAGTAGATTCAAGTTTGGTGCTGATAGTTTGATAGGGTTGGGTTATGTAGATTAAAGTATATTTAGGTTAGTTATAAAATACAACAACTGTATTTTATAACTAACCTAAATATACTTTAATCTACTTAACCCAACCTATCAAACTATGAGCACCAAACTTGAATCTACTCATGCTGTCAGAAACGTAAAGAATCAAAAAATACGGAGGTAGTATGTGCTTTTTGACCCTTAGAAAATCTTTTAAAATATATCACATAATGAAACACAATACCAACCAGTTGTATGAAAGGAACTAATGAGAGATGATTGATTGGATAAGTTTTCATGACTTTATTTATACTTTAATTAAAGAGGAGAAAGGACAGGGGATAAAAGCAGCACTAATGCTTGATTAAAAAAAAAAAGGTAGCATATTGGATAAAAAGCATATTTTTCTAAAAAGAAAAAAGGAAAAGGAAAACCAAAAAATTCTAATAGTTGTAATATTAAGTTTTTTAATATATTAATTTTAGTAATAAATGAGAAATAGAATCTTTATGTTGTGGAATTTGTGGGAGCATAAGATCATTTACAATATGAAGGATAATGACATAAAAGTGGAATTCATTCATATACCTTATCATTTTTAAATGTCCTTCACATAAAATGTAAAGTAGGCCATATGTAAAAAAAATTATTGATTTTTTAGATATGTCTTCAAATGTGATTGAGGACATTTTAGTGTCCATCAAAAATCAAAATCTCTATTAAGTAAGCTAATAATATTTTTTCACCATAAACTATCAAACATTTTTGACGTTTATCCCCTGAATAAAGTAGTTGTACCTTATCGCGAATATAGTTTAAGGAGAATCTGCAAAATTTTACTCATATGGTCAAGATATCAATGTTAGCAAGCTAATTGCTGCATACCCGGTTCATATGTTGCTAAGCTATATATAAGAGTCCAACAGTCACAGCAAAAGAATCTCCATTTTGCAGGTAATTAATCTCTGCAATCAGAATAAGAAAACAAATGTAAGTAAATAAAATAGAATTCTTCATTTAATGCAAAAATCACTAATATGATGTATCTTAGACGTTAAAATAGAGTTAAAAAACTACGCTATAAGAATACAATGTAAAAAGACATTTTTAGTATAATGTTTACACTAGAGCTTTTGTTTTAAATACATTACATGATACTACATACAGTTATGTAAATGCAAAAAATAAATGCATAAGCCAAAATTTTCACAATTACTTCAGGAGAATAAGATAGGCCAATCCTCCTGCTATACCTATTGCAACATTATACCTTGTCCTCCAGTCTAATACGTTGTCATGGTTTATATGCGAATCAAGCGAACCATTGGGTACATAACCATATGCAAATATCCGATCCACTTCCTTTCCTACTTGAAATAGTCCATGTCCAAAAATTACCAAAGTGTATTAATTTAAATATTGAAGATATTATTTGTTTAAAAGAGTACGTATTAATTTTTAAGTGATTATTTTATTATATGGATAACCACCAAAAATAACCAAAAATAAAATAATAAGTAAAAGTGTCAAATTTAATAAAATAATGAAAAAAAATGCCATTTAGAGCTTTTAAGGTGGTAGGATTGAAAATAATAGTCAAAAAGAACATTTTAGCTACAAGTTTACATAGGGTATATGATAAGTTTAAGAACAGGAGATAGGATTGCTTTTGTTCATACGGTTTACTTTTATTGCATATTTGAGTTTTGTTTATTCTCAACTTAATTTTTAATTTGGGTAAATTTAGTCAATTCGGATAAACAGGTAATTCGAATAAAAATTCTAACTCGGAAAAAATGGGTAAAGAAAAACAATTCACAAATGTTGATACCCTCTGAACTCTATCATCACTGAATTCTAATCGTTGAAATTCCATTCAAATTCATCAAAATTGTACATGAAAAGTGAAATTTTCTTTTGCAATTTTCTCCCATTTCAGCTGCATTTATGTATTATTTTAATCTAACGTTAACCGAGAAAGTGAAATATAGAAGTGAATTGAAAATTCAATAAAAAAGAATTGGCTGCTCAGTTAATTACTTACTTTTCTTCAAAAATTCAAAATTGAATTTCAGCCATAAATTGGTAGATAAGCTCTAAAATCCTCAATCTACGTTAGTGGGTGGGTCCCACTTGGTTGAAAAAGACAAAAAAATATATATATGAATTGCTTATCCCACGTCAGCTTGAAAAGCAATTTGAAAGGCATGAACTGGATATAAAATAGAACCAATTCTAAGGACTTAAGATACACCAAAAAAATATTTGAGGTGTTTTATTAGGGGTGTTAAGGTTCGGTGCCAAACCGAACCGAAAAGATGAGACCGAAAATCGAACCAAAACAGTATAAAACCGACTGAAAACCGAAACGATATTATCGTTTTGGTTCGGTTCAGTTCGATTAAAAACCGAAATGTGTAAATCCTTAATTAATATGTGATTTTCTGGTTCAAACCATGTGGTTTAAATCATGAACCAAACCAAATCTATTCCAAAAATACTTAATCAAACCAAAAAAATATATTCCAAAATATTTAATCAAACCAAACAAACCTATTCTAAAATATTTAATCAAACCAAACAAACCTATATAAAAATATTTAGTCAAACCAAACCTATTCGGTCGGTTCGGTTCGGTTCGGTGTTCATATCAGCCAAACCAAACGCCGAACCGAAATTTTTGGTTTACACTTATTGTCCACCGAAAGCCGAACCAAACCTTTCGGTTCGGTTCCGGTCGGTTTCAATCGGTTCGGTTATTCTTGAACACCCCTATGTTTTATATTAGGAAATTAGAGTTTATCTCTTGAAGTCTCTTAGAGTATAAATATTTAGTTTTTTTTTTTTTTTTTGTGTCGTGTTAGAAAAATATTTGTATTTGTGGTTATAACCATTTGCCGTATAGTGAATATTTTTTTTTATTGTCGTTAGGTAACGACCGTGGTAATGGAGCTTTGGAAGTCTTGAAGCAAGTGGAGCTTTGCTTTGGTGGTGCTTGAATATCGGTGGTGAAATAATTAATTATATGTCTAAATTCTATCAAACGACATGAATTTAGTCTAAGGCAAGTGTTTTCAAGTGAGACCGTTGTTACTCCTCCACTTACCTGAGAATTTACCTGGTGTAATTTTTTATTTCTTGTCCTTTATTAGCACAAAGTAAGCATGTTGACTATGAGATGTGATATTGAAAAATTTGACGGGAGAATGAATTTTACACTGTACCAAGTGTAAGTCAAAGATGTGTTGATCCAGTCTGGATTGCATAAGGTTTTGCAAGGTAAACCAGTCAGTGGAAAGAATTTAGAAATATTCGATGGGAGTGGAGAATCGGGAAAATCCATTATTAGTGATGAAGAATGGGAGGAGTTGGATATGAAGGCGGCAAGTCAAATTCGCATGTGTTTAGCAAAAAATGTTCTTGCTAATGTGGTTGGATGTCCACGACAAAAGAGTTGTGGGAAAAACTGGAAGAATTGTACTAAGGAAAAAATATATCCAATAGGTTATATTTGAAGGACCAATTTCACATGTTGAAAATGGCGAAAGGTACAAAACTGTTAGATCACCTGAGTGTCCTTAACAGCATCGTCTCTGAATTGGAAACTCTTGGAGTGCAAACCGAAGATGAAGATATCCGGCTCATCCTGTCACTTCCTTCGACATATGAGCATATGAAGCCTGTTTTAAAATATAGTAGTAAGGAAGTGGTGTACGCGGATGTGGTAAGTAAGATTGTTACTGAGGAGAGAAGACTGAATGATATGGAAAGTAAATCATATGAAGATTCAGCTCTATTTGTCGGAAGCGGGAAAAAGAAGAAAGGCTCTGAAAAGAGAAAGGTTGTCTGCTGGAAGTGCGGTCAAACTGGACATGTAAAGAAAGATTGCCAGAATGGTGGAGCTGATTCGGCTAGAAGCTCTAACATTGTTGCTACCGATTTAATCTCCTATGACGAAGGAAATGATGCATTCCCTCTGTAATTGAGAGTTGTGTGTCCTCATGGCATGATTGCTACCCTTTGAGATGCCATGGAAGAGGACAGATTATTGGTAGCTGGTTCGCAAAAATGCGCATGGGCATTGGTTGACAGTTGATGCATGGTGCGTGATGGAAAAAGTATGTCGATGGCTAATGAACTCTCAGAAAAGTCAACAGGAGGGTTGCACCATAAACTGTTAGCGGGATATCGACATGGTCGGTGAAAATTCTTGGAGTTTGTGAAGTAATTTCAAGTGGCTATACTCTTTTATGGTGGAGTATGATAATTCTTGTTATTAGAATTATGATTATTGGTAAGAGACAATGTTTTTTTTTTTTTCATTTTTCAAGGTGGAGTTTGTTAGTGGATAGACTTACTTGGTTGAAAAAGGAAAAAAAGAATATATGAATTGCTTATCCCACATCGGCTGGAAAAGCAATTTGAAGGGCATGAATTGGTTATAAATTAGAACCAATTCTAAGGATTTAAGATACACCAAAAAACATTTGAGGTGTTTTATATTAGGGAATTAGAGTTTATCTTTTGAAGTCCTTTAGAGTATAAATATTTGGGCTTTTTTTGGGTGTCAGGTTAGAAAAATATTTGTATTTGTGGTTGTAACCATTTGCGTATAGTGAATATTTTTTTTGGTTGTCGTTAGGCAATGACCGTTGTTTTTCTCTATTTGAAGAGTTTTCCACGTTAAATTATTGTATCTTATTCTCTTTAATTTTTCTTAATTATTATTTTATTTTCTCATTTGTTCTTGCTTAAAGACGATTGGTTCGAAGGGTGGGAAAATAATAGTATTTTTCCCAACAATCTAGCCCCTTTGGAACTATTAATTCCCAGTCCATCTCACCAAGCAATCTCGCTTTGCTCCGCCACAGACGACGGCAAAATTGGACGCTTTGCCCGCTCATTCTCCTTGATTCTTGATAAGATAGTCTTTCATCTTCTATTCCACTTTATCAATCGATGCCTTTGAATTCTCTTCGGCTCCAACTTCTTCATCACCAACGGCGTCGGAGGATTTGGAAAGAGGAAAGTGGATTTGAAAAATGAAGTTTTGCCCCGATTATGCTTTCGATTTTTTCCTTGCCCATCTGTAGAAAGTAAGCCAACTCATCATCATCCAAATCATGTGTCCGACCAAAAATGTGGTTTAGCCTGAACTTTCTTTTCAATCTTGCCATCAACTAAAAATATTCTTAAAAATAAAATCTCATTAATTAATGCAAATATTAATTAAGTTTCGTAAGTCTAATATATGTTATATGTAGACAATTGTTTACTGAGAATTATTATATATAAAAGTTATTTATTTGTATTTTAGCCATTTAAAAAAATATGACATTCCTAATTTGCATTTCAAAAAAAAAAAACACTGATGTGGGGACCTAGTATACATATTTAGTAATCTAAAGAAATAATTGAATTTTACCTTTCTAATCATATTTTTGTCACTATAATTTTCTTTTCAGTATTATCATTGCATGATGCAACTGTTTACTATATGAATTAAAATTAAACCTAGAAGAGTTTATTAAAATAAATTTTAAAAAAAATACACGTAATCCAATGTTTTGGCAAATTCATATACGTTATTGCAAAAATTCAAACATAAAAAATGCAAATATTAATATTTAATGTCAAAATACAATGTTGAAGCACATAAAAATTTAAATAAGGTTTATAAGATATATATATATATATATAAGTCAAATTTGGAATAAAACTAGAAGACCAAACAAAATAAAGAAAACAGAAGGAAAAGAAAATTCATCGAATCTCGAAAATTTATCAACTAATTAATATGTTACTAAACAATTTTACTTTTTTTCTTCTGAGTTTTCATTATATATAATTATTTGAGCCACTGTTGATCTTTTTTTAGTCCATGACTTCTTCATAATTCTTTATTATTTTTTATCTTTGTTTAGTTTAGTATTTTCTTAAAATAAATTCTAAATTTCTATTTATTCAAATTAAATTTCATATTTTGTCTCTCAAAACTATTTTATGAATAGATTTTGAATGTTTTTCTCTATCAACTATGCTTTGTTAATGTTAAGTGTGGTTTGTACCTTTTTATGGGTTTATTATTCTATGTTATTTTTTACGTGTTTGTGTGCTATTTTTTTTTGTTGGTAATTAGAAATATAAAGTGGATTATTGATTTCTTTTGTATGAAGATTATATTTTTAAGTCTATGTGATATTCTTATATCAATATAGCTTTGTAGTGCTGCCTGTTACTCTATTAAAGTTTATTTATTCAACTATTTATGCGAGTTTGAGATGTAGGTAGTTTTGAAAAGGACATCAGTGCATAAAGTTTCAAATATTATCCAATTTGAAGAACCAATTTTTTTAGCCAGCCATGATCATCTATAATAAAATATTTAAATTTTTCACATATATATTTATTATTATGATGTACTTTATTTTTATTACTTGTTAATATATTATCATTTTATGTGAAAAATAAACACATAATTTTCTTATTTGGAAGACCGGTCAAATGTCCTTGAAATTTAGTTTATAAATATATGACACCATTAGGTACTAAAATAATCCCCTATCAATTTAATATAAGATATTATTTTTGTAATTATATATAAATTCTAAACGACTTAATAATTATTAGTGACGTAATATAAATAAAATTCAACCCAATAAATTACATTTGAAAGAAAAATATATAATTCATTTATTTTATAAATCAATTTCATTCCTAAAATTCATTTATAAAAAAATTTCATTTTATCTATTTAATAAAAAATTTATTTTTAATAACAATATTTACTAATATCAATTAGCACCATAAAAATATCATATTATAAATTTTATTACTAATTTTATTTAAAATTTCATAAAATTCAGGTTTGTGAATTAAAAATTTCAAGATTATAAAATTTATTAGCATCACATAAATGAAATATAGTCCACTTTTTAATTTTAATTATTTTATTATTGCTTTCAGACAAAAAATAAACATTGTAAAAAAAGACAAAAACAAAATTATTTGGACTATAATAGATAATCATATAAATTAAACAACATGAAGAAAAGTTATAAAAAAGATATGTACAAAAATTAAGGAAATTAGAATTTTATTCTTTTTAAAAAATTATTAATATTATTGAGATTCATTAATTAAAATTTATTTAAAGGAGTTTTATTAATTACAATTAAATAATTAAGTTACAAACATTAAATAATATGAAAATTTATATTAAAAAAAATTTTAAAAATGGAGAGAGCATCTCAAAAATTGTTTTTCTCTCCTTCATATATGTTTAAAATTTCTAAAGTTACAAGAGTTTTTTTTTTTTTAAATTTGAACCCCAAAAAATTTGAATAAGTCATAATTTATATTTTTATTTATTTTGATTCCATATAAAATTTATTTTCGGCTACCATTGCTTACGCTATTGGTTGAAGTCCCAGGTCCGCCCTCAACTTACAAAGCTTATTATTATTGTTTTTATTATACATGCGAACTAACAAATAAAAATAGTTTTTTTTTATTTTTTTTATAAATAAATTATAAAAAAAAATTACTAATACTTATATATTAAAAATTATTTTCTTAATAAAATTTCTCATGCTGAATACTTTCTATCTATTTCCAATTAAACATTTAAAATGTTAAATTTAATTGTTGTGACAAACTTTCAATTTGTTTTTATACAAATAATTTAACATCAAAAAATTATATAATACAAAGCTTTTTAATACAAGAATGACCATATTAATTTACTAATATTTAATTATAGCATTTCAGTAATTTTATTCTTGACTCTCTGTGTGTATGCATTTAAACTGATTAAAAAAATAACAAATTTTCAGTTTCATGGTAAGAAATTAAATTATATTATATTAAAATTTGACAATAAAATGGTGATTATTATGGATTTCATATTTTTAATATTGTATATTTTATCTGTATTTTAAAATTTACCATGATTAATATTTTACTTCTTTTAAATAATGTCTTGATTAATCTGGTTAACAATTTTTCTTCATTTAAAACTTGTTATTTTTAACAATATATGACATTATTAGTGCTATAAGAACATTTTAATAATAAATTTGTATAATTAATAGACTAATAAATTTGTCCATCAACACTAAAATGTCTGATTTCGCCCCTGGATGAAGTAACAAAAACATGCAAAGTTGCATGCTGATGCATCCAAATATACGATGAAACTCAAAGGCCAACAAATAGTTCAAATTCTTGAAGGAATCTTGAATGTGGATGATCAGCCTCCGATTCCAAGAGGAAATTTAATCAAATCCCAGCGTAGCTTTTTTTTTTTTTATCATTTCGTAATGATTATAAAATTATTTTGTATAATTTTTAAAAAATTGTATAATTTTATCGCGATTAAATTGCATTACATAAATTAATGTATTCTCAACGAGCAAATTTGGAGTCTTTAGAACATTAACGACAAACACTGTAATTGAAAGAATCCCACATCGGAAAGGACTACTAATAAGATTTATAAGGCTGGGCAATCCTCACCTGTCAACCCGGATTTTCAGGTGAGTTAGGCCTAGATTCTTAACATGGTATATTAGAGTTTACGCTCTCCACCGATGTCGGAACGATGGTCCGAAATGGACGATGACGGCCGAAAATGGGCGGCCCGTGGTGGGCCTCTGCACCCGTAATGGGTGACCTTCTGCAAAGAAACTGCCGATGTCACGCTCCATATGAATCTGGACGTGAGAGGGGTGTGAAAGAATCCCACATCGGAAAGGAGTACTAATAAGATTTATAAGGCTGGACAATCCTCACCTGTCAACTCGGGTTTTCATGTGAGTTAGGCCCAGATTCTTAACAGTAATCCAACAGAATATAAGCACAAGGAATCAATTTAAAATTATTAATCATAGCAAGAACACTCCCCTGACCCTCACCGTGACTCCAAGTAATGAAATCTTAAATTTCATGTACAAAATCTGGTTTCACTTGAGCAGATTAATTGGAAACCATGGAAGAATTCTAGTAATTTCTATCACATTTTATATCCGTGACAATATTTCTTCTTCCAAAAATTAATTGTTTATTAATTCAGCGAGTCTTGTATAAGATCGTCGTTATATACGGATGACCTTTTTTAATTTTTTTCAATTTTTTTAAATTTTTTAAAAAATAAAATTATAAATTATTTGTATTTAATCTTGAGATTAATTTTAGAGGTCACAATTTGTAGATTTGACTCTATTATAAAAATATAGTATAAAATAAATACAACCGTTAACGGTCTCAACGGTTCTACTTATTTATGTGATATTTTTTAAAAAGAGTCAAATCTGTAAATTGTATTTTCTAAAATTAATCTCAGAACTAAATACAGATAATCCATAATTTTATTTTCTAAAAAAATTAAAAAAAAAATGAAAAACTCATCCTTATATAAGGACGTTTTTATCATAGCATTTCCCAATTTAATTTTATAAGTGATAAATATACTAGGACTTTTAATTTTTTTTCCAAATCAAACAAGTGGAATGTCTATTTTAATTTCTAAATAAAAAAGACGAAATAATGGAAATGGTCCGATCGAATGGGAATATGGTTAAATAAAGGGCAAGAGGATTCCGTTTGGACCGATTTCATATTGCTAATTCAAACGGTTTAAACTGAACCATCACAAGGTCTAAATATAATGTAATTATAATGCACTAATAGTTACAGTATTCATCAAAATAAATTTGTATTTTATTTTCACGCAATTTTCTTGTTATGGAAGCAAACTATAATACACCTAAATTTTATAAATATAGATTTTTTTTAAAGGGAAATATAAATTTGATTAAATAACATCAAATTTGTAACCAAATTTATTTTTAACATAAGATTTTATTTACATAAAATCTTTAAAGTTAGACTTAATGGGAAATATTATTTGTACCAGAATCCATACAAATGCAATGCACCACTTTTTGAACATGAAGCGAATCTATAAAAATCATCTATACAAAATTGGAATGGTGGACCAAATCAAATCAAATGTTTGGAAACTCAACTCAACTTCCCTAAAACCTCCCTGAGTTTTTAAAACCAATCCTTTATTTTTTAAGTTTTTTTAAAAAATTATAAAATTATATTTTAGTAATTCTACCATTACTTTAGTAGAAAAATAGACAGACGGATCAAAATGTCTAACAAATTTAAAACATAAAGATAAATTTATTTGTTTAAAAAATTATAAAAAGATTTTTTATAGTTTTTGTTAAAATTCAAGGAGAATTATACATATATATGCAATATTTTACATTCCCTAAAAATTCAATATAATCTAAGGGAAGCTTTTGCATGATTAGAGGAAAAGGTCGAGATTTAAAAAAAATGATTTTTTAATGATTTTACTTTGTTACTAAAGCGATTTTATATTATTATAATTTGCTCTCTAATTCCCAACAATCAATTGTTCCATGTTTGAGACAATAACACATATTACAAATCATATGCATATCCGATTTTGTCCCTTTCAAAATTATTAATTTATTAATGGATATAAATTATTACCATCAATATTTATTACTATATTTTTCTCTTAGAAAAGTCTAGACCCGTGCAAATTTTGGAATTTATATAGTTTAGCCCATTTTTAATTTTCTTTTAAAAATATAGCATTCTTAGCTCGATATTTAAAAATATATCACATTTTAAGTGTTTTTTATGCTCTCATTTTTTTTTAAAATTTTTTTATTATTATTATTTTAAAAATAAAATTTAAAAAAATAAAAAAAGTTTCAAAATTTGAGTTGCAACCCACCTCTGGCAGCAGCAACTTGAAGACACGGCGCCCTTCCCGTTGTTAATATATACATAGAGAGAGAGAGAGAGAGAGATAAAATAATTGGTTGAACCTTCCTTCAAATTTCACATATTCCTTATTTTCCAAACTCGTAACGTTTGTATATTGCTTAACTACTACTAACTAATTATCATGGAATTACTATTTTACCATATTTATAAAATATCCATTTTATACTTGTTATATTTTTAACACACGATCTTAACACCCGAATTAACTAATTTATCCCCTAATGATAATATAATTTAGTTCACCTAATTACCTTTTTAAAGTCTTTAGTAATGGTCAAATATTCATTCTATTATTATTATTTGTAGTAATCATAATGACTTATAATTTTCTACAATTTATCTTTCTGCATTTAATAAGAGTTCACTAAATAGTTCTCCCTTAATCTCATATGTTTTTAATTTGTTTACCACTCGTTTACCCCATTTTTATACGTTACTTACCATTTTTTTACAATTCATTTATTTTCTTTTTTAATCCATTTACTTTTTATTTAACTCAAATTATACTATATATCAATTTTAAATTTGGGATATGACAAGCGACTTTTTTTT
>CATIWJ010338500.1:0-12368 GCA_949640765.1 Croton laevigatus | reverse complement strand
AAACAGGGAAGAAAATAAAAATATTAACCAGATTTTGATGCCAACAGAAGACGTTCAAGGCGTGAAGAATCAGCTCCGTCCGGCGTCCTTTTCAGATCTCCGGCGTTCAGGTGGTCTTCCACAGAAAGGAGAACCGGCGTTCTCCTTAAATCACCACGCCCAGTCGCCCCTTCTTCTTTTCCATCCCCCTTGCTTCTCTCTTCGTTCTTTCTTTATAACCAGCAGCTCCAGCAGAGATGGTTTGTGCTTCACGCCGCTGCTCCCACAAGAAGCACAAATCAGCTCTCTTTTCCTTTTGTTTTTCACTTTGTTTCACGTGGACTACTATTTTCTATTTTAATTTGTCCCCTTTCCAGCTGCCCCTGTTCCAATTCGTGTACAGCCCACTCCTTCAAACCAGCTGCTGGTTCCCTTTAAATCATTCTCCTTCTTCCCTTTCCAGCTCATTCACGTGCTTCTTTGTTCATTATTTCCTTAATTCCAACCGTGCCCCTCTATTCTTCTCTTCAGATTTTTCTTTTGTTTACCCTAAAGCAAAATGCACAAATGTGTGTGTTTTGATGAAAACATTAAGTTTAGTCCCTTAGCTTCTTTCATTTTCTGCAATCAACCCATACATTTCACAAATCCTTATTTTAATCCCCTATTTTATCCAATTTTAACCTGAAAATAAAAGTATAAGAGATTAGTGCTAAAATTAACAATTAACCACAAATTATAAGAAAATTAAGCAATAAATCTCAATAAATATATATAATTTTAGCACAAAACATTCATGATAAAATTTAAAGGAGTCCAGACCTGATTTGAAATTATATCTTGCCTGCGAACTACGGTTCCGTGCCCGAGATGATGTAGCTGGAGGTGAGTCACACCCGCGACACACCAGCGTGCCCGCGACTTACTGGGCAAACAGACCCTGTATTTTAAAGTTGTATCAAATGTTGAATTTTAAATTGTAAGAACTAATTTTGAGGTTTTGGTTTTAAATGTGATTTATATATGAGGTATTTATATATTAATGAGATTAATGTGATGAAAGATGATTTTAATTGGAATGATGTGAATTGAGATGGATGAATTAAATGTTGATGTTAAAGCTCAAGTGGCTATGTTAGAATATTGGGATAAGAGTTTGATGCATCAAATGGTATAATCTGCGGATATGGGTGCCGAGAGAGAGAAGACCCCAGAAATCTATATGTGCCAAGAGAGAGAAAGCACTGAAATTATGAAATGAGCCGAGAGAGAGAAGGCTCGAAGAAATGAAATGAAATGTGATATATTTGCCACGAGCTGAGAGAGAGAAGGCTTCATGAAGTGGCATGAGATACCTTTATCTTATCCATTGATTCTACTATGGCCATGAGAGCACCCGATTATTACTTGATGATGTGTTAAATGATTTGAATTTATTAATTATTTCATTGTTTTTATTTGATTTCTTCAAACTTTTATTTTATGATTTTCAACTACTTTATTATTTAAATTGCGGTTAAAGCACCCATTGAGCAATGATTTGCTCAGTGAGTTTATGTTTTAAACTTGTAGTTTGAAGAAGCTTAGGAGTAGAGTTTATAGCAGCAGCGCCGACAAGGACACATCAATTCTTCTTTTGGGTAGTTTCTCTTTTACCTTGTATTGGCATGTATAACTAGGTTTGATATTAATTGGTATGATGCCTGTAATATTATTATTGAATATTTCCATGATGGTTTTGTAATATTACATTATGGTTATTGAATGCCTGCTAGGCAAGTAAGTGGTCGATATTTGAAGTGTTTGCATGATTAATGTGGTGGAGGTTGTAAAGGGGTGTTATAGAATGAATTATATATGTATAAGTGATTTTGGTAGAAATGATAATGTTAACGTGGCAAGCCATTTATTTATAAAAAAAATAAATAGGAGCAATCAAATTAATAATGGATTAGTTGTAGGTGAACCGAGACTAATACAATGGTTGTAACATCACTTCTGGTTCTATTCGTAGAATTAGAAAGGGTGTTACAAATATAATTTACTCCAAGGTTATTCCTTTGTGTTTTATATGCTTTTGCTATTTGCTTTATGTGATTGTTATAATTTTTGCACCTGGGAAACCCAACAATTGTATTAGAGCTCGATTCTATTAACCCAATTGGTCCTATGGTTCACAAAATGTGATTTTATGTATTTAGGGTTAGAATCAAATGTAGTTTGATCGATTACGATTTTAAAAAGTTAAAATCGGAAATCCTTTGATTGTCTAATTGCTGTTGATTTTGACGAAATTTAACATAAAATTGGATTTTAGGGTTTAATTAGTTGTTTTGGCATAATTAAGTTTTAAGGAGTTAAAATCGTAATTTTACATTTTGATTAATTGATTTCGGCATACTTGGTGAAATTACAATGTTTTATGTGATAAAATCTTTTATTGCAATTTCATTCATTTTATATGATGAAATCATAATTTTACAATTGGATTATATTTTATTATGTGTTAATGATTTAAGCGTTAAATTCACGACATATAATATTGTTAATTGAGAAATTGTTTAAAATGGATTTTTGACGCTTAATCATTTTAATATTATAATTTCTAATTATAAATAACTTATTCGATAAGTTGGTCAAGTGTTGACCTAATGGGTTAGACCCAAACCCTTTATTGGGTTTGTTTATAAGTTTTAAATTATATGATTTTTCTAATGGGTTGACCTTTAAAAGTCAAAATTGGGAATGTCATATATTTATGATATTTTGAATATATATATTATTTTGTGATAATGTGAATATGTTAGTGTTAACTCTAGCCCCAACTCATTGTATCTGGATATTTAATTAATGAGAATTTAATTTATCATTTTATATTTCCTACACAATGTAATTTGATGAATTTTCTTGAATAGTAATTCTGCTTTAGTTATCAGATACGTGATCTGGATAATAAACCTAAAGCGATGAAAGAATACTATTATAAACATCCCGGGTCTATTATTGTCATGGGAGTGATAATAAACTAAGACTAGTTTGTACTCTATGAGATGATCTTGTTTTACTGGTCATATAGGATATGAGATATCGATTAGTGATACATAGTATATATTGAGGAACAGTGTACTAGATCGATCTACTTAATGAGAATACTATGTGTGGATGAGGTCATAAGTATTTCTCAAGTAATTAATGCTCATACTAGAATCCCTAGACCTAAAATTACTTTGGATTCTTAGATAGTTTCTTATATGCTTTGATGTATTGCCTAACGTGCCCGTAATAGGGTTGCAAATACGGGTATGATTGGGTATACCGGGAACTATGCTTAGAAACATGAGTAAAGTGATCCCCCATCTTGCGTTTTACGTTTTGAAAAGAATTTCTAGTTTTTACGAAAGACAACAAAGTAAAAATGAATTAGACTCTCTTTTCTCATTCCCATTGATTTGTGAAAATCATCAGAAATAGAAGAAGGGAAACCGAATCTTCATTTTCTTTATTCTGTTTGGGAAATGAAATACTGTAAGCAACCAATTCTTCTTCTTCCTTTCTTGAAAATGTTTGGAACATTTCTTCTTATGGGAGGGTCTGGTTTCTCCATTTTGTCTTTTGGAACGTAGATAAGCTTCTCATTTGAGTGCTAGCATGCTTTGGGTTAACCCAAACAAACCCTAAGTGTGTATAAAAGAAGAGGGGAGTACCCTTAGCATCCCTAAATCAACTTTGGATTGTCAAAGATTCCGTAGGGAGGTTCCAGCAACCCAAGGATTCCACAGGGAGGCTTACAACGATCCAATGTAAACCACATATCAAGAGGTAAACTTCCAACCATCCATACACTAACTATTTCAGGGAGGTTTTCCAGTTAATTTATTGCTTCCGTTGCTTGCTATATGAGTAATTGTTACGTCATTTATATGTGGGAAACCTAACAGTAGTATTAGAGTAGGTTTTTATTAACACAATTAGTCGTAGAGCTTATAAAATGTGATACAAAGTTAACTATGACATATTGTATTTATCTAGAGTTACACTCGTGATGCGCAAAATGGTACAATTTTTATTATTAAAAAATAACATAATTTACAAATGTTTGTCTTTATAAGAAAAATTGAAATATCTCAAAAATGAAAATTAGTTGAATACACTATTAACGATTGAAACAATTACTATAAAATTACTATAAATTTCTATGATATTCAAATTAACAATTGAAAGCTAAGAGACCTAAACTTTAACATGTATATAGTTGACAGGTCATAAGGTTACATTTTAAATGGTCATTTAGTTACAAACTAATATGATTTTTCTTCTCTATCATTCATCTTATTGGCAGCCAATTGAAGAAAAAAAAAAAATTTTTTTTTTTCGAAAGCTTGAACAAATCTGAAAACATCAAGATATATAAATACAGTAGACCAAATGTAATGAATCCACAAACCATTATGAGCTATGTTGTCCTTTAGAAATATCAAAATATATCACACTATAAAAATTTCAACAACCATCCATGGGCTTACTCTTAAAACCTATAATAATATAATTCAAATCTAATTAATATACTGAATTAATATTTTAATTTAATTATAATAACCAATTGCCAAAAAAAAAAAAAATTTACCCTTTCACTATGAATAACATCTAAATGAAAATATTTTAATATTATTTATATATTATATAATTATACATTAGGCAAGTCCAATAATAGGACCTATCATAATAAATACGTAGAAATTTGAATCATTAAAAAAGAATAGCATCACTTAAAATAATCATCTTTTAGATTGGTAAGACCATTCAATGGTAAACCTAAAGATCTAACAGAGAAAATAACTAAAATAGTTCAATCAACACGTAATAATTTATAAAATTTAACTAAATCTAAAATCACATATTATAAATTCATGAAAAAAGTTTTCCTTATTTGAACTAAAATAAAATTTCGAAAGTACAGTGATTTCTTTTTTCATATATACTTCTCTTCGACCTCCTCCTTTGATAAATAAAAAAATAGTAAAGTCATTAACTTGAAATTTGAAAGAAAGATATTAATTCATGGCTTTCAATCCATGCAATGATGTATGCTTTACTTAAAAACTTCTCTAACCTATGAGAACAAATATAAATAAGAGAAAATAATATTGATCGGCAAGAAAATAATGCTAGATAAAGTGAGGCAGCGGACTAATTTAAGAACAAGATAACTCTATTATCTCTTGGTTAATCTAGGATCAATACCAGAAACTAGCTTCTAAGATCTATTGATTCCTAAGAATATTAAAAATTAGGCATCCAAAACTCAGAAATTTGGGAGAAACAAAATTAGGGTTGTATTTCATAAAAAATTGTCCTCAAATATCCCAAAATTACATATAAATAGCAAAACCAAAAGCCCAAATCCGGAATGGAAAAGAAAAAAAATAAAATCAGAAAATTACATTAAAGTAAAAATCGAAAAACGCCGTTTTGGATGCCCAAATGATGAAATTTGACCGAAAAACGACGGGCCTCACAGCATAGTAGTGAGTTTTGTTCGTTGGACAATTTCCGATGAGAATAGGCCCAAAATAGCAAAAATCCGATTCTACCAACTTTGACCGCAACTTGGCCACAAACCGCAGAAATGGGTCTAGTATGATCCGCGGTCCAGCCTCTCCAGAAAATCCAATTCCATTTCCAATTCCGCATCATAAAGGTTGTAGAGATCTTTCTATTTGTTTTTTGGAAAATATGATCAACACTTTCATAGATATCTATGTTGCTAACAACCAAAAATTTATAATGAAAGAGAATGAACTCTTGAAATTACGCACATATTAGTTACAAAAAGAAACATTAAAATACTAATTTTTATGAATAATGACGATGATAATAATTAATTATATGTTAAATATACAAAGGATAGCTCTTAAGTTAGATTACCAAATAAGTTAGATTACCAAAATAATTTGAAAATCAACTATTACTTCTTAGGTTTCCACATAAGCAAAAATGATAATTTAATTGTGACACATAAGCACAAGAAACCTCAGCTATTATACATTATATATTTTATAGATCTCGAAACTTATACAGACAAATGCATTGGAGAGCTCTAGCCTTGCCCGTATATAATGCCCAGTAGCTATCAGCTTTTGCATTTCAAAAGTATAGTAGATACTACAGAGGAGAGAGAATAATGAAAGTGGAAATTGTAAGTTTCATTTTCTCAGTATTCGTAATTTTGCACCTAGTAAAAGCAGATTCATCTTCATATCCAAAAATGTTAGATTCATTTTTATCAGAATACAGCAAGTTGAAAAAGGCCAGGCTGCAAAAATTATAGACGCGGAGAAGTATATATGGTATATCCATTTGGAATGGATAAACACTGCTATATGGATCCCAGATTTGAGGTCTTTTGCAACAGGTCCACCCATCCTCCAACACCTACTTTAAAAAGCATCGACATGGAGATTTTCGACATGGATACCGACATTGTTCTGGTCCGAAGTCCAGTGAAGTCAACAAACTGTCGGGGTTTGACACCCCAACTGCGCAGTTGGGTGGATTTGAGAGGAACTCCATTCATTCTCTCCGAAGCCAATGTTTTTACTGTAATAGGATGCAACACACGTGCTTTGATTGCCGGCAAGAATCCTCTTCTGGGGGGCTGTACATCTTCTTGTTCCGGCGGTGAGGGAGATGTTGACTGGACAAAAACATTCTCCGAGCTTATTTATCGGCATTCGTTCATTTCTCATTATATTTGGAGGGTGGAAAATAAGTGCAATGGTTCAAAATCATTGTTGTCAGATGTAAATTCCTCCTTTCCTTCAGCTTTTTTATCCAAATTTTTTTTTTTTTTAACGTAGATATTCTATTCTACTTGGGGATATGTGAAAGGGGATTGACAAGTCTCGAACCCGGGATTTCAGGTCCCAGAAAAGAGATGTCTTAGCACTAGGCCACCTCTTAGGCTTTCTTTTTTATCCAAGTTTTGAAGATATAAATAATAGTTGTAGATTGCCTTTTTTTGAGTACTAAACGTTATGTTCTTTCTCCAAATATGGAAGAACCTATTATGAACCTGAATCTGTAGCTTAAATGGGTTATGGATTCCGATTGGCAATCTAATTCGTGGTATTGATGACTTGGATACATAATATATTAGATTCACACGGCGAGTCATTGTATCTAATATTGGGATTAAATATAAATAATTTAACAAATTCAAATACAAAAGTAATAATAAAAAAAAAAATCGTTGGAACTTTCCCACCACCGACCAATTTAACGTCAGTGATCAATTTTTACATAAGATGCTATTTCTTTACAATTCTCTAGGATCAAGATAAATAATGCTACTTAAAATGCAAACTTGTTTAGGAAAATTCAACTTCCAAAACTCTTCAAATGTCTTTAGCACATTCTACATAAATATTAAAAATCAAAGTAAATACTCTTATTTAAGCACAAAAATATTCTAATTTAGCATCTAATAAGGAACGAAAAATATTAAGTTAGCGGTTAGCACTGTTGGATATTTTGGCTTTAAAAAAGTAACTTTTAGTCAACTTTGAGTGTGAAAATTTATTAGAAAGGTTGCGATTTGAATAACATGGAATGTATCATTGTATTCTATGCAATAAGAGTTTCTAACGGCATATTATATGCTCGAAACAGATTAAAAGTGAATGAAAATTTGAAGTTCAAAGTAAGCTTAGAACAAAGAATTTTTAAATAAATAGATGGAATCACACATCGCTAGTGTATGAGATGGTGGAGTGTTTTATAAAGAATAATCGTTTTGGAAGGTAGTAAGAATTATAAGTCTAAAGACTCTTTCTTGCGTGCAGGGGTGCAGGGATGCAAATCATAGGCCGGACCTGGGAAGCCCAATGCATGGGTGGCGTGAATGCCGAACTAGAAGGGGCTAGTACGGACTTGGCCTAATTTTTTCATTTTCCTCTTATTCTCCGATTAAAGTTTAATTTAATTTCATTTTTAAGTTCTCTGTATTAGAGTCTTCTTGTTAAATTTCAGGGCCCCGTGCGAAGATTATAAATGAGGCCCCTGAAAAATATAAATATACAACAAGAAAGAGAATAATGATAAAAAAAAAATCCTTTTGTTACATAATAAAAAATCAAAAGGTAAATAGATTACTAACAAATCAAACAAAAAAACTTTTGAAAATCAAGAAAATTAAAATCCAAACAAAAAAAAGTGGAGTTTCTAATTGGATTATCGAGAGAATTATTAGACAGTAAAAAATAAGTAAATTGAAAAATTAGTTCAACAGTTTTGTCTTTTTCTGGTGCTACTCTCCTTTTTCCATTTGGGAAGAAAAAATTAATTAACTCACTGTCACCAACAACCTCACGTTTTTTTCCCAAAATTCCTTCTTTTTGTTTTTTTTAACCAAAAACCAATAACTTCATGTATTCAGCTTTTATAGCACTTTTTTTTTTTTTTTACTCACATATGGTTCTTGGGCTATTTGTTATTTAAAAAAGAAAAAAATTGTTGGGCCCCCTAATTTTGGAGGTTATATGCAATAGCTCTTCCTGCACTTGCTTGCTATTAGATGGGGCTGCTCTGTAATTTTTTATTACTGGTCAAATATGTTTTTTTAATTATTTTATTTAATCTCAATTTAACCAGTTACTAACACCACACTGTTAAATACCATAATTATAGGAAAAAATGCTAGTTTTTTAAATCTAGATTTGACAATGTAAATTTTCTTATGCATTATTACAGTGAAATATTTGCTTCTTTGTCCTAAGTATAGTTGATACTGACACTATTAAAATAATTTAGCTTAAATTGTTATAAGAAATTAATTTATTTCGTGTGACATCTATTAAAAAAATAGTCAATCATGCACACCACCACGACCATTCTCCTTTCAAAATTTGTAAAAAAAAATTATTTATTAAATATTATAATAAATTCATGGATGTTAGACTTGAGATGATATCCTGCAAATTTTAAAATTTTTAGCCAATTTTTTTTATACAGATACAAAAATAAGTTGTTTGAATTATTCTGCACAAATTTAGCAATAAAAATAAATTAGTGTAAACTTAAAATACATATCAAGATTTGGCAATATACAAATTATTTTTCAAATATTATATAAATATTTTAATATCTTTTAACGTTACTATAAAAAAAAATAAACTTGTACAACTACTTTCTTGATATATTCGCCAAAAACATGTGAATGAATAAGATTCTTTCATATTGATGAAATATTTTAATTCTCCCTCCGTTCGCGGAATATAGGAAAAATTTTCTTTTTGGACGTTTACAAAAGATAGGAAAACTTCCTAAAATGATAAGTTTTTAGTTGGTGGAAAGTAAAAAAACACTTATATATTCTTGACAAGATAGACGAGTTGAATGATGGGTTGAATAAAATAATGAGTGATTTTTGATGTGTTGAATTAAATAATGAATACTTTTTGAGTTAGTGGGGAACACAGAGTGACAGAGTTGACAGTGATGTGACAGTTGTGTGACTGTGTCTGACTTTTCCTGTAACAATTGAATTTTGACACTTTTTACATGGAATACACAGATTTCTTAAAAATTGTAGGCACTTTATGAAAACTGTTAACAAATTAAAAGTGCAAATTTAAAAATAAAGGCAGAAATTTAAAAATAGTCCACATATTTAAAAAGTGGTGGCTACATTTGATAGAAAGTAGCCACATATTATGCAAAAATGGCCACAACTCTTATGGAGCTGTGATGTAATGTCCATAAAATAGCCCACACATTTCAAAACTGTGGAAAGATTTTAAAGTAGTGCCATATATAATGAAAAAGTGGCTGCAGTTTTCAATAAGTGTCCATAATTTTTATCTGGTTATGGACTACTACGTATAAATTGGCTCATACTTTCACAAAGTTGTGGCCACTTATGATGAAAAAGTGGCCATAGTTTTGATTAAGTGTCACAATTTTTCTCTAGTTGTGTACTATACTGCCCATAAATTGGCCCACACTTTTACAAATTAGTGGCCACTTATGATAAAAAGTGGCCATAATTTAGATTAAGTGTCCATAATTTTTATCTAGTTGTGTACTACTACCTATAAATTGGCTCACACTTTTACAAAGTTGTGGCATCTTATAATGAAAATGTGGCTATAATTTTAATTAAGTATCCATAATTTTTATCTGGATGTGTAGTAGTAATCAAAAGATGATGTAAGAAATGAAAAATAAGTTTAAAGAATTAAAGTTTTATTATCTCTTTTTTTTTTTCCTTTCCAAATTCAGAGCTCATCTTTTATTTTTATGCTATATTTTTAAACTGTTCTTGATAATCACTCCTTTCAACTATTCCCGACAATGCCAAGACCATTTCTTGTTTGCTTATAATAATTCATCTGTTTTTGGTCCAAGTTTTCGTTCTATGCTTACTATTTCTTTCTTTTGTGTTTATTCTTCTTTCTTTCTTTTTTTTCCCCTCATGTCTTTTCTTTCTTTTTTTTTTAAATTATTTTATTTATTATTTAATTAAAAATATCTCTCATTGAAAAAGACCAAATTATTCCCAACTATTCTAACAATTTACGAAATAAAAATTTACAGAGCTAAATTTCGATTTATAGTTTTACCGTATTTTACCGGTGTCAGTAAAAAGTCGAAAATTACTTATGTAACAATACCCTATTAATACTTTACAGAGCTAAATTTCGATTTATAGTTTTACCAACGGCATATTATATGCTCAAAACGGATTAAAACTGAATAAAAATTGAAGTTCAAAGTGAGTTACTACCTCCGTATTTTATGATTCTTTACATTTCTTTTTCATCAATACCAACACAAATCAGTTTTTCACCAATAACAAGACAGAAATAATAATAAACAATTTCTAATCCTCTAAAAACTTACTTTTTCACCAATACCAATAAAGAAATAATAATAAACAATTTCTAATCCTCTAAAAACTTACTTTTTCACCAATACCAATAAAGAAATAATAATAAACAATTACAAAACTTACTATAAATGGAAATGTAAACAACCAAAAAATACACCCAAAAATGGAAATGTAAAGAATCATAAAATACGGAGGTAGTAAAACTGAATAAAAATTGAAGTTCAAAGTGAGTTTAGAACAAATAATTATTAAATAAATAGATGGAATCCCACATCGCTAGTGTTTGAGATGGTAGAGTGGTTTATAAGGAATAACATTTTTATAAAATAGTAAGAATTATAATCCTAGAGACTTTCTTTTATGCGCAAGGGCACATGGATGCAAATCCTTGGCTGAACCTCTAAAGCCCAATGCGTGGGCAGCGACGGACCTGGCCTAATTTTTTCCTTTTCCTCTTTATTCTCCGATTAAAGTTTAATTTGATTTCGTTTTTAAGTTCTATGTAATTTCTTATTACTGGTTAAATCCTTTTTTTTTTTAATTATTCTGTTTAATCTCAGTTTAACTACTTACTAACCACCACACTATTAAATGCCATAATTATAAGAAAAATAGTGGTGAAGCTAATTTTTTTTTCTTTTCCTCTCTATACTTCAATTAAGGTTTAATTCGATTTCATTTTTAAGTTCTCTATAATTTCTTATTACTAGTTGAATCCCCTTTTTTTTTTTTAATTATTCTGTTTAATCTTAGTTTAACTAGTTACTAACCATCACACTATTAAATACCATAATTATAAAAAAACAATAGACGTGAAGGTTAGTTTTTTAAATCTAGATTTGACAATGTAGATTTTCTTATATATTTTTATAGCAAAATTTTGGATGAAATATTTGCTTCTTTGTCCTAAAGTATAGTCATATTGACATTATTAAAATAATTTAGTTTAAATTGTTATAAGAAATTAAACTCAAGGGAGGAAGGTGGCGCATAGGCTTAGTGGTTAGGACAATGGTGTGGAGGCCAGCCTGCACAGGTTCGAAGTCCTGCATCGGCAAAACATTAAAAAGTCCCTTTGTGTTTCTCATGCCTTAAAAATAAAAAATTTAAGAAAGTAGTCTGACGATGAAATAATGTTATTTTTTTTTTTGATAAGAGGTCTAGTCGCATTGAAAATGACTAGCCTTGTTCGTAATTTTATAACGAAAAATTTGAATCAGTAATACAGCAATTGTCGGGAAGACTACCTACCCAGAAACTGTACAACTCATTATCCTTAGCCCATTTAGCAAGCCTATGAGCTAAGATATTAGCCTCTCGTCGAGCAAACAAAAAGTTACATGAATTAACGGCTCGACTAAGATTAATAATATCTAAGATAATACCCCCCCAAAGACATTCGGAGCTACTACCTTTATTAACTTCTTGAATGGCCATAAGAGAGTCTAACTCAATAATGATATCTCTGCTACCTAGAAGCATTGCAAGATCTATACCCAAT
>CATIWJ010338406.1:0-11468 GCA_949640765.1 Croton laevigatus | reverse complement strand
CACATAAATAACAAGAAAAAATTACTAAAGCATAATTCAATTGGATTTCAATCATAGTATTTATGCAGAAATGAAAATGGTTTATTCTATTTGGCAATGATTGTAGCAGAAGTAACACTTTAGATTGCAAATAAAGATTTGAAAAATTGGAAAATTGAGCCATTTTCCGAAATGATTTGAAAAACACAACATATATAGTTACATGAAGATTTCTTCAACCGAAAACCGAAAATCTTAATGAACAAAGGCTAACTTCAATCACAAAATCAAGCCATTTTCAGAAAAATTTCTCTAAAACAGGGTATGCATTACATCAATCACAAAAAAAAAAAAAAATAATCACAGCTTTTTGAAAAATTGAAATTGACAACTAAAAAAAAGAAAATCATGCACTTGAACTCGTCAGTAAAAAAAAATCTTTTCAAATCAAAAACCAAATTCAACTGCCATCCTAGATAAACCCAATTGTTAATGAATTTTTCTTTTCATTATTTAAGAAAAAAAACAATATTATAATTACATATGAAAATCATATCAAGGCTACAATTAAATTCGAAAACCACATCAATCACCAGATCAAATCACACCACGCACATGAAAATCAGAATACCTCAAAAACCCTTAATTACAAAAACACAATCCAGATATAAAGATTACATTTTAAGGATCTAAAAACCCAATCTTCGTCAACCTATCAAAAACCCACATCATACAATAAAAACTTAAATACAGGGGACGCCCGTAAACAAAAGGAAACAGATCAATCAACAAAAGCACATAGAAATGAGTTTCTTACCAAAAATCTCCAAATGCTTCAGTGATTGCCGAAGTTTGTATACTGCCTTCATAAATAAACCAAAAAACAACATTAATTGCAAATATATTTTATCTCAACTGCTTCTAACCTCAATGAATGAAAATGAAAACAGAAACTCATTTCGTATAAATGAAAATGAAAACAGAAAATGAAAAAACAGCAGCCGAAATCCGGCGGTATGCACACTAACCTCAATGAAGCAAAAAAACAGAAAGAAATAAGCAAAAAAAACACCGACGTTCTTGACAAAGTGGTTAAACAGAAAGAAATTGAAAATGAAAACAGAAAGAAATAAGCCAAAAAACAAAAGAATGAAATGAAAACTAACCTCAATGAAGCCGAAATCTGCCGAATCAGCGAGCATGCACACCGACGTTCTTGACAGAAGAGGATAACGGGAAGGACGGCGCAGCGGGAGGGAAGGAAATAGCAGATTGAAGCCGAAATCCGGCGGTCTTCAAGGTTGCACACCGTCGTTCGGTTCGGAAGAGGACGGCAATGAAGGGCGCAGCGGTGCGGCGGTAAGAAGAAAAGAGGAGATGATGAAGGTTAGGGTTAGAAATGAAAAATGAAAGAGAAGATATGAGAAATAGGTTTAAGGTTATGAATTTTGGGGCTGATAAGAAACGGCTCAGTTTTGAGAAAGCGGACCGGTTCGGTTCGGTTTTATAATAATCAGAACCGATAATCGGACCGGAAAATTCGGTTTTCTCTAAAATTAAACCGAAAACCTAACCGAATTTTTAATTAACCATAAAAACGGATCGGTTCGATTCGGTCCGAACGGTTAACTGAATTCCGGTTCGGTTTTGAACACCCCTAGAAGACACGATGGAGTTAGAGAAGGTTTCAAGTGCGATTGACGATGAGATTGAAACGAATTTCAAGAGATTGAGAAGATTTGAAGACCGATTCTGGTGGGTTTCTGATTTTTGAATTTAAACTGGAAGAGAGTGTACAGAAACGGAGAAGAGGAGAAGATACAGAGACCCATTTCATCTGGGTTTTGCTTGGGAAATTTTTGAATTTTAAAACCAGAAAGAGACGAGAGGGGGGGACCGAAAAATTGGAGGAGAAAAAGAGAAAGAAATACCAGAACTTGACGTAAACGAAAAAGAAAAAATACAACACAGAGAGAGCTTAAGGAGGAGATTCTCGAAAGGAGAGAGAACGCAGCACCAGAGATCAGTGGAGTCAAGAACGGGTTCTCTTCTTTTCTCAATCCAGGAAGCTCGCCGATCGGAGGTTGAAGCATTATTTCACCGGTAGAAGCGGAACGGAGCACCTCTGTTTCCAAGACCAATTCTGATTGCGGCAAAGAGGGAGAAGCAATTTCGAAATTGTGAACTTCATTTTAGTACAGTAATGTTCTTAAATTTCTTTTAATTTTGGTTAACTGTTGCTGAATAAGTGGACTGGAATTATTGATTTTGATTACAAATTGAATATTCTACTTGTTTCTTTTCTCTAATTGCGTTTGTTAAACTGGTAATTTGTTTGTTCTGCTTTGATTTCCCATCGAGTTTTGCTGAAATTGCACTTGTGATGATGAACTAATTTATCTGTTAGTGTCTGGATTGAGATGAACCCGATGTTTGATTGATCTTGTAATTTGAATTGTCTGGTTAATTCGACTGTTAATTTTTCGTTGCGATTTAATTGTGGTAAAAATTGATTGAATTAATTTCAGCCGGCATTATTAATTTAATTTTGTTTTTGCGATTTGAGTTTGAGAAAACCTGTCGTAAATAGAACACCAACAATTAAAAGGAGTTGCATGCAAACCTAGAAATAGGTCGACATAAATCCTCTGGATTTGGGTCAAACCCAATACTGAAAATTCATAGAAAAGGTTAATGCAAGACTAGGGGTTTTAATTAGAAAGAGATTTCAATTAATCAACCTAGGATTAGACGTTAGCTAGCTCGAGAGAGTGGTTAATATAAATTAAGAATTCCTACGGTCCAATGAAAATAACAGTCAATTAATCGGATGAATCGAGTTCAAGAAAAGTCTTAGGAGGATTCGAAGTCCAGACACTACTTTTACCTCTGCTTAATATTCGTTGTTTTCTCCTGTTTTTCGAATTTAATTTCGTTGCTTGTCGCATTAATTGTTTTTAATTAATTCATCGCTAAAATTTTGTCGGTTGAATAATAGAAAAAGGGTTAGTAC
The DNA here is from genome assembly GCA_949640765.1 of Croton laevigatus. Classification (NCBI taxonomy): domain Eukaryota; kingdom Viridiplantae; phylum Streptophyta; class Magnoliopsida; order Malpighiales; family Euphorbiaceae; genus Croton; species Croton laevigatus. The sequence goes on along the minus strand of CATIWJ010338406.1, from coordinate 8,476 downwards.
TGGTAATCAATAGTCTCTGTGGGATACGACACTCGGTACTCTGGTAGTTATACTATGAAATGATAAGTGCACTTGCTTGTCGGTCTGAAGCGTAGTCGCTCGGATAAATATCAGAATGTCTAGAACACCCAACTTGCATTTCATTGTTAAGAAATTTTCCTTTCCTAATGGCTTAGTAAACACATCTACAAGCTGATTTGTCAAAGCAACATGCTTGGTTGCAACCGAACCATCTTGTATTTTGTCTCGAGTAAAATGGCAATCCATTTCTATATGTCTAGTCCTTTCGTGAAAAACAGGGTTGGCAGCTATATGTAAAGCAGCTGTGTTATCACAATACAATAATGTCGGCTTTGGATGCAATATTCTCAAATCTTTCAATAATGAGCCTAGCCAAAATAAATCACAACATATACATGTCATGGCTCTATATTCAGCTTTTGCTGAGGATAGAGATACAGTTTTCTGCCTTTTTGTGCGCCAAGAAACAAGAGAGGATCCCAGAAAAACACAGTAACCTATAGTGGATCTACGAGACATCGGAACTAGCCCAATCCGAATCAGAAAAAGCATGTAAAGATAAATCATTATGAGAAGGAAAAAATAAACCTTGTCATGGACTGCTTTTCAAATAATGCAATACACGTAGATCGGCTTCCATGTGTGGTTTACGTGGTGTATGCATAAATCTGCTTAAAACATGGACTGAGTAGTTGATATCCGGTCGAGTGATAGTTAAATAAATTAGATGTCTAACAAGTCGCCTATACTAAGACGGATCTTTAAGCAATTCACATGAGTCCAAAAGCTTTATGTTTTGTTCCATATGAAAATTCACAGGTTTAGCACCCAAAAATCCACCATCTTTTAAAATTTCCAAAGGGTATTTTCGTTGCGAAATAGAAATGCCTTTTTTCGACCGAGAAACTTCAATGCCCAGAAAATACTTCAAATCACCCAAATCTTTAATTTGAAAACGACTATGCAAAAATTCTTTAAGAGCTATGATGGCATTGAAATCATTACCCATAATAAGAATATCATCAACATAGATTAATAAGGCTGTAAAAGATTTTCCTTTCCAACATGTGAATAGTGAGTAATCGGCTTTGGATTGAACAAAACCAGCAGCTCGGATAACTGTAGAAAACTTGAAAAACCATTATCAAGAGGCTTGCTTTAAGCCATATAGAGACTTGTGAAGGTGACACACTAGATTCTCCCCCTATCACCGAAGACCAGGAGGCGGAGACATATAAATTTCTTCATGAAGATCTCCATGAAGAAAAGCATTGTTGACATCGAGTTGGTGAAGAGACCAATTTTATGTCGCTGATAAAGCCAATAAACAACGAACAGTAACCATTTTAGCAATGGGAGAAAAATGTCATGATAATCGATACCTTCCAATTGTGTGTAACCTTTGCCAACTAAACGCTTAATTGTACCATTTGAATGTCATTTGACTTTATAAACCCAACGATAACCAATAGGTTTCTTTCCAGGAGGAAGAGAAGTGAGAGACCAAGTGTTGCTAGTTTCCAATACAGCCAACTCAGATTGCATGGCTTCTTGCCAACATCTGTACTAATGGCAGCAGTAAAAGAATGATGCTGGGGTGAGTAACGATGATAAGAGATAAAATTACAAAAGGAATAGCGTGTACCTTTTTGTGGACCCGATGATGAAGGCAGCGAATGGTTGGGAGATGTTACTTGGTTGCAAACATAGTCACGCAAAAGCGTAGGAGGATGGTGATGTCTTTGAGAACAATGCCAAAGAGGTTCAAGAGGAGGGCTAGCAGGTAATGGCTGGGTAGGAATAGGATATGGTGGACTGATGGGAGAAGGTGGTTCCGGTGGTAAGGATTGTAGGACATATGAGGAAGGATCGAATATAGAAAGGGGAAGTACAAGATCAGAATTGGAGGAAGAGGATGAAATGGATTCATTAGGGAAAATATTTTCATGAAAAACAACATCATGGCTGGTGAATAGTTGATGAGTGGTAAGATCATAGAGCTTATAAGCTTTCTGACTAATGGGATAGCTAAGAAAAACACAGCGTTTAGCTCGAGGAGCAAATTTATGTTGAACATGGACATCAGTAGCATAAGCAAGACAACTAAAAATATGGATATGGGAATAAGAAAGGTTTTTTATAAAGTCTAGCAAAAGGAGTTTGGCGAGAAAGGAGTGGCGTGGGCAAACAATTAATGATATGAACAGCAGCATAGGCACATTCTTCCCAGAAATGTATAGGAAGGTGAGCTTGAAAACGAAGAGCTCTGGCTGTCTCGAGAATGTGGTGGTGCTTGCGTTCAACAACCCCATTCTATTGAAGGGTGTAGACACAATAATGTTGATATGTGGTTCCTTTTTGTTTAAAAAATTCCTGCATAGAAAAAAAATTCACCACTATTATCAACTCAAATGTTTGCTATGGAAACATGAAAATGTGTTTGGACATATGTAAAAAAATTGACAAGCAAATGTTGGGTTTCACTTTTATGATGCATAAAAAATATCCATGTGAATCTAGAATAATCGTCCACAATAGTCAAAAAATATTTAGCTTTAGAAAGATAAGGTCCCCAAATGTCATAGTGAATTAATTCAAAAGGTTTGACAGACAAAATAGAACTAATAGAGAAAGGAAGTCGACTTTGTTTGGCAAAAGTACAAACGTCACAAGCATTATTGGACTGAAAAGAGAAATTTAACAAATGTTTGGCCATAAAATCTAATCTAGAGAAAGATAAATGCCCCAAATGGCAATGCCACAAAGAGGTGGAAGAGGGGACTTGAGGGCTAAGTAAACTGCGAGAAGTAGCTGCTGCTGATGGAATTTGAGATGTTGGCTTCTTTGATGCTAACGCAACCAAGTAATAAACTCCATTTCGTTGTTCACCCAAACCAATCGTCATCTTCGATGTCAAGTCCTACAAAGTACACCAATAAGGGAAAAAAGTTACTTAGCAATTTAAATCTCTAGTTAATCGACTCACTGACATCAAATCCACCTTCAAAGATGGCACACCAAGCACATTTTTTAAAGTAACAGTAGAATTCAAAGGTAAATTTCCAACAAAGGTGATTGGAGCCTGCTCTCCTCTTGGCATTGTAACTGGTGGAATAGAGGTGTTCTTATTGCTGTTAACAAGCAAGTCTAGAGATAAAGTAATATGGTCTATGGCGCCACTATTGATAATTGATCGATGAAGGCGCAATAATAATTGTAACAAACCTAATGAAGAAGCATTAGCTTTGGGATTGGTGGATTTTGCTGTTCCTTTAACCTACAAGATAGATAAGATTTGTTGAATTTGCAAATCAGATAGCCCATTTATTGGTGACGACACTTCTTGCACCAATGGACTTTCTTTGACATTATTGACTGAAGGCTGATGGTTATTGCTGTGTTTTCCTCGATTAGATTTGTTTGACGCATGTTTCAGATGATCTAGTGGATACCCATTCAGCTTCTAGCATGTTTCTTATATATGATGATCTCAATCATAATATGAAAAATGCAAAGGCTCTCGATTAGATGAGCTGGAACGGAAAGAGTTGGAACCTTGCCCATGTCGAATAGCAATAGCCACTGGTTCAGATTTTTGAACAACCATGTCAGCAAGACTTCGCTACTTCTCTTCTTGAACAATAGAAGAGTAAGCCTTGGCAACATCAGGAAGTGGATTCATCAACAAAATTTGTCCTCGAATTGTACTATAGGACTCATTGAGTCCCATAAAGAATTACATCAATTTGCATCTCTTATGTTCTGTCCCACAAGAACAAATATTGTCATTATAGGATCCTAGTTCATCCCATAATTTTTTAGGCTTTGTATAATAAGCTGCAACAAACATCTGATCCTGAGCAAGACAAGCAATGTCGCTTTTAATCTGGAAAATTCGAGGGGCATTGCTTTGAGAAAAATGATCTCAAAGGTCTTCCCATACCTCCTAGCAGTAGTGGAAAAGATGACACTGTCTGCAATGTCTTGTGTGAGTGAATTGAGAATCCAAGATAGAATCATGTCATTGTATTTTTTCCATGAAGCATACTCTTCTGGGTTGGTTGTAGCCGATGGCATTTTGATAGTGCCATCTATGAAACCTATTTTGGATTTTGAATTTAAAGAAATCGTCATGGCTCTACACCATGTCGAGTAATTATCCCCATTGAGGGGTTTGGAAACGAGTACCATTCCCTGAGTGATCAGAATGATGAAGAAAATATGGATTGGCAATTTCGGACTTGCCTCCATTTGAAGGCTGTTGTACTATCATAATGAAGAATAGCAAAAAAAAAAAAAAAAAGAAGAAAAAAACTAGGGTGTCGTTTTTAGCTCTGATACCATGTAAAGAAGAAAAATAATATTTGCTTCTTGAATAATTTCATTAAACCAAAAGATGAGCTTTATACAAAAAGAATCCTATAATCTCGCTAATCTAAAATAGGCAGATTAAATATAAATGGTAATAGAATAAATTTACAATTATTACTATATTTTATAATGAATGAATGGTTGACCTACCCTTCTCAACAACCATGGGTATTGGATTGCTTTAGTTCTTGGTGTACATGAGGATTTTCAATTGTCTTCATCCGTGCTTCTAATTCTTCAGTAGTTCCTCCACGTACTTCTCGTGGCATGGAATAGATAATCTAGTTGTCCTTGGAATGATATAGCCATACTTTTGTATTTTCATAAGTAAATCTTAATTCATCATAAATGACCTTCAGGCTAATACATCTTTTTCCTATAAATCTGGAATTTCTATTCCTTCTAATTCTGGCTGAGCATTAATATTATTATCCAAAGTCTAACCCAGTTGCTCGATAAACACTATAAATATAGGTGCTAATCTAATTTCTTCTTTGTTGCACCTTATTTCTCCACTTGTCGAGCATTTAAGGGATTTGGTCTGCTGAAGCGAGAAAGAGAGACCGAATTCAAATTATTATTAAGTATTAAAATTAAATAAAAATCAGTGTTTTCCATTGAATATAACCGATGCTATGTTAAGGATTTCGTATATATCGCAATATATAATAAGTTGAAAATAGATATAAATATTTTTTGTATTTGAAGAACGAATTTTTATATGTGGAAGCGATTTATAAGATCAAGCAAGTTAGGTCGTCTATAGAATTTAAAATTCTATAGAACTGTTTCATGATCTAAGAACTTCAAAAGAATAAGTTGGAACAAATTTGAGGACGGGAGAGAATAGAAGAAAAAAGCTTATTTTCTTTAGGGTGGCTATTGCAGAGAATAATACGTACCCCTAGTCTCTTATTAGGTGATATATATATATATATATATATATATATATATATATATATATATATATATATATATGAGTAATCCTAAAGTCTATAGGATTACTTATTTAAACAAAAAATCTATTATACGTTAATTAGGCCTACCCATGATCCACATGTCATGGGCAGATCTTAATTAATTAATACCAATATTAATTAATTAATTAATTTTGACATCTCTCACTTGCACATGACTGATATTTTATCTGTCTTATCTAATCTCAAATCATACAAGCAAATAGATCGTGTTACCAACAATCCATATCAATAATCCATTATAAGTTTTTATTATTATCAAGAATATATGCCTGACTCTAGAAAGTTTTTTTGCATTCATTGTTACTCACAATCAATCTCTAGCATTATTTCATGTTCACTATCATAAACTCATATACGATAGGCCGGCCATCAGAACAATTGAAACTATGAACGCAGTTAATAACCATCTTGCCCTCATACATCATTTCCTTTGTAATGAATTGACTTTCTAATTTAGACAAAACTCTTTAAGCCAAATCGCTCATGATTATAGATATTTTGCTAAAATTATGAAGTCAAGTCATATTTTAGAAATATGCCCCAGGTCATAAGGGTAAATTTCAAAAACCACTTGTTTACGAATAGAGTTTCACAATAGGAAAATTTGAGATCCCAGAACCTTTTGTTCATAATTTTCCTATCTCTTGGTCAACTTTAAGTACATATGGTATGACACATATGATATGGTGCCTTCCTTTTACCATTTGAAAAGCGTGCATGTTACTTACACCATATAGTTCGACCTTAACTTCTTAAGATCATTACTGGCCTTTTAAGACAAAATCAACCCCCAAAAGAGATTCATAAATCCCTTTACTTACCAAATTATAAGATTTTAGTCTTACTTGTGGTAAGGCGGCATCACATATTAAATAAGCTCTCAATTATTTAAAATATTGCCTCATCTTAATTTTATTGATCATATCAAATAAAATTCAGGTTAACAAATATGTGAGTAGGTGTATATCTGTGTAATATAACGTTTAACAAAAATGAATGTCACATACATTCATAATATAAATGTCTCATACATTTAACAAATATAGATATTGCTTGGTGAACTTGAAATGTATTTATTGAAAAAATAAAAGCATTAATTCATGTTTACTTATATATGATAAATTAAATACATCATCACAATCTATGTAAACTAAAAGACTTAACATGTTTCTGAAAACAAATCTCTAGAAACGGTCTTGGTAAAGGGATCTGCTATCATATTTTGTGTAGGAATGTATTTAACGTTCACTTCTTCTCGTGCAACCAAATCTTTCACAAATTGATACTTAATGTCAATATGCTTAGCTTTACTATGGAACTTATGATCCTTGGTGTAAGCAATTGATGATCAACTATCACTCATGATTGTCACGGGACTTTGAGAAGCATCTTGGTTTAAATGATTTAAAAATTTATTCAATCATACTCCTTCTTAGGCAGCGGCTGAAAAGCGCAACAAATTCAGCCTCCATGGTTGACAGTACAACATATGTCTGTTTCTTACTACACTAAGAAATTGATGTGTTTCCAAGTAAGAATACATAGCCAGACATCGACTTTCTTTCGTCAACATCACTAGCCCAATCAACTTCAATGTACCCTATCAATTAAGCATCTCTCCCTTGATAACACAACTGATAATTCGCTGTGTCTCTTAAGTATCTCAATATCCACTTCACTGCTTTCCAATGTGCTTTGCCTGGGTTGGATTGAAATCTGCTTACTAACCCAACAACATAGCAGATATCAGGTCTTGTACACAACATAGCATACATTAGACTTCCAACTGCACTAGCATAAGGAATGGATCTCATGTCCTCAATGTTCTTTTGACTTTTTGGACACATTTCCTTACTAAGAATTTCTCCTTTGCAAATGGGTGTATCCATAGGTTTGGCTGTGTGCATATGAAAACGTTTTAAAACTTTTTTCATATATGTTTTTTGTGAAAGCGACAACAATCTCTTTTCATGATTTGTTTAAGATAGAAAAATTCCATAAAAAATTGGAATAATCATCTAGGAATAAAGCATAATATCGATGGCCTAAAAAGAGAAAATTAGAATAATCATCGAGGAATAGAGCATAATATTGATGGCTTGAAGAGCTTAAAGTGGGTGATGTCCACAAGCACTATGCACAATATCAAACGGCATGCAAGTATGAGATATAGAATCATGATCAGAAACATTCACCTGAAGATCATCATCGTTAGTCTCCAGAATTCTCCCACTCGAATAGAGTGATCCATGAGTGTCTAAATCCATAAATTTATAAGGTGAAAAGTTTTGACCTACGTCTCATAACTTCGAAAACTGATCTTCAATGAATTTCACATCTCGTGATTCTATTTCTGTTACATGACTATTTTCTTGCTCATCTACTAAGACATATCCTTTTGATACTCCAGGATATCTCATAAAGGCACACCGTTTACCTCGTGAGCCTAATTTCTTAAATTTGCTTGAGGTGTCATGAAAGTAGGCAGAGTACTCCATAGGCGAAAATAGCTTAGATCAGATTTTTGCACTGTCCATAACTCATATGGAGCATGTGCAATAGATTTAGAAAGCACACTATTCAAGACATATGTGGCTGTAAGCAATGTGCTAGCCAATTACAACATCTAGGCCTATATAAACATCTAATATCAGCGGCACTCGTCTGCAATAATTCCTTGACTTCCACAATAATATCGATTCCTTTTTTTTTTTTTTTTACAACAAATATTTTCTCTAACACCTGCACCGCTGTCAATTATTAACTTGTTTAATTTTAACCAGAGATATTACCTCTGCATGCCCCACATTCTTTCTCAGTGAAAATACAATCGCCATAATATCCGGTACATCCCCTATCATATATATTTCAAGTGATCATAGAAAATACTATGTATGACTCTTATTTTGGATTATTAGTGATTAATGGTTGTTAGATTTTTTTTTTTTTTTTTTAAAGTGAGCTTTAGTTGAGCTCAGTTTTTAATTTAAGAAAAAATCCAACTGTACATTAAAAAATTTTAAAAAATTGTTAATAGGGTTATTTATTTTAAAAAATACTCCTAAGTTAAAATGCACGGAATAATTACTCTTGTTAGTTTATTG
>CATIWJ010338309.1:0-11572 GCA_949640765.1 Croton laevigatus | reverse complement strand
TAGACTTTGATGATGTATTTAAAGTTTTCATGTATAAGTAACATGAATTAATGTTTTTATTTTTGTAATAAATACATTTCAAGTTCACCAAGCAATATATATGTTTGTTAAATGTATGAGACATTTACATTATAAATATATAAGACATTTATATTATGAATGTATGAGACATTTATGTTATGAATGTATGTGACATTCATATTTGTTGAAAGTCATGTTGGACAGAAGCCACCTACTCACATGGGGGCTGCCTTAATTTTGTTTGCTATGTCCAACAAAATTAAGATGAGGCAACATTTTAAATAATTGAAAGCTTGTTTTAATTTGTGATGCTGTCTTGCTGTGAGTAAGATAAAATCTTACTATCGAGCGAGAAAGTAAATGAATTTATGAATTTCTTTTGGGGATTAGTCTTGTCTTGAAAGCCAGTATTGATCTTAAAAGGTTGAGATCGAACTGTATGGTGTAAGAAACATACACAGTATAGTGTAAGAAATATGCACACTTTTTTAAATGGAAAAAGGAAAGCACCATAACATATTTATCATACCATATGTGCTTAAAGTTGACCAAGAGATGAAAAAATTATGAACAAAAGTTCTGTGATCTCAAATTTTTCCTGATGTGAGACTCTATTTGTTAACATGTGGTTTTTGAAATTTACCCTTATGACCTGGGGCATATTTCTAGAGTATGGCTTGACTTTGTGGTTTTAGCAAAATGCCTATGGTCATGAGTGATTCGGCCTAAAGGGTTTTGTCTAGATTAGAAAGTCAAGTCATTACAAAGGAAATGATGTATGAGGGCAAGATTGTTATTGACTGCATTCATGGTTTCATTTGTTTTACTGGCCAGCCTATCGTATATGAGTTTATGATAGTGAATAAATGAAACAATGCTAGAGATTAATTGAGTGGCAATGAATGCATAAAAACATTCTGGGGTAAGGCATACATTTTAGATAATGGAGGAACCTTTAATGGATTATGAAGACGTCATATGTCCCTAACAGGTATACGACATTTGAGCTCTCGAGGTATGCTGGTCCACGATCTATTTGCTTGTATGATTTTGAGATTGGATATGACGGATAAGAGATCAGCCATGTACGGGTGGGAGATGTTAGAATTAATTAATTAATTAAGTATTAATTAATTAAATATCCGCCATGACTTATGGATCATGGGTGGACCCAATAGTAATGGGTTATAGGGTTAATGGGTAACCCAAATAACCCATCACCTAGATGAGCATCCCTAATAAGAAATTAGGGATATGCAATACGCAGAACTTATGACGTTCTTAGTCTCCACAGCTGTTTTCTCCCAAAAACCTTCCAATCTCTTCCTCTCAAAGCTCTTAGATTGTGAAACTGCGCTACAAGATTTAATATTTTGTAGACGGCCTAGTATACATGATCCAATAATCACTTCGCTTCCGCACGTGGGAATTCGTTCGTCGACTTTGAGGTATTTATATCTATTCCCAATTTGATTTATTTATATATTTGTTATATGAATTCATTCATTAAGTATAACATAAAAGGTATGTTTGTGTAGGGAAATAAGAAGAAAGAGGTGACAGAAGCCATTAGAAGTGAAAAGAGCTTAAAATTCCAAGGTTTGGTACTTTAACTTTTGGTTTACTATTTTTTCCTTAATTTTTCTAAAATTGCAGTGATATGCGTATGGGATTTCGTTGTATTTTATGTGTTTTTATGTGTTAAGAAGTATTTTGAATAAATATTAGATCCATATGATTGAAAAAAATTCAAGGAAAATATAAGTTTTTGCCATGTATGCTTTTAATGGACTAAATTGAAATAAATTCTTAAATCAAAAACCAACAAGGAATTTGATAAAAGGACCTCAAACATGTTACTTACATATTATAAGGACCTTAAAATAATTTTTACAAGAAAAATTAAGCTTTCTACCCTAAAATCCTAGAGTAGGCCAAATGGGTATCATAAACAGGCCCTTCGCACTGCTTTTTCAAGCAAAAATATTTCATGTGCAAAATGATTATATTTTGAAGCGAAACTTTATGTAAGTGTAAACAACATATTTAGGGAAGAGTACGATCGATTTTGGGCATTTAAAGGTGTCCGGAAACGGCCTTTACACCTTCCCCCGTTTTGTAGAAAAAATCCAAAAATACTATTCCTTTGGTATGTGCTACTATTCATCCGGCCTTTTTACTATTCAAACGGTCAATTTTTCCAAATGAGAAAACTTAGTGGCATTTTGTGTAAAAGTGTGTTCGAACTTAATAATACATAATGAATTTAAAAGATTAGTCTCAAAAATTAAGAAAAGCATTATGTGCGCCTAAAGACCGGTGAAAGAAAAGTTACCCTATGTTTGCGTGTGACCCAAGTTAATGCTCAAGCAATGTAAATTTAATCTAAAGCTCTGCCTGGTCAAGTCGGACACGAAAATAAGGGTATGATGCATCATACGGGTATGTGATATGTGTAAAATGTGACACGGCGCCTTATAATTGTGAACGTGACATGTGACAGTGAAATGTGAAAAGAGCTATTGCTCTGTTATTCGTTCAAGTGTTCTGTGACCCGGCCGGTTGTGATGTGATATATATTATGAACTATATTGGGCCCTTTGTGATTATCCGTTCAAGTGAAATCTCCCTGCGCCTTACCTCGAGCGCCACAAAGACCAGGAGGGCAAACTAAGTGAAACTAAAATTTTTATTTTAAGGATTTGCGTAACAATCATGTGTTAGATAAACCAATGTTTTAAATACTTTGCATGTTTTTCTTAGTAAAGTAATTTTGTATTCCTCTGGTTTTGCTTTCATTTTATTTAATTAAAAGTTAAAGTACCCACTGGGCACTAGTTGCTCAGCGAGTTATTTTTGGTAACTCGCAGGTTGTAGTGGAAGACTAGATAGCAGTCCGGCATCAACTACAGTGGTCGGCAGCACGACCCTCAGGGTGTAGACTTTATTACTTTTGTATAAAACACATGTGGCATGTATATAATAATTAAGATGATGATATGTAATTAGTAATTAAATATATAACATAAAGATTATTAATCAATGAACTGCGTTTGGGATCGTGTGAGCTATGAGTATAGAAGTGCGATAATTTTCCTTATAGGTGGCGTGAGTATACAAGGTGAATAATTTAGAAGTGCTTGTGATAAGTTTTATGCAGGATTCAGTGAATAGTCGTTATGACTTCTCCTGATAGTCACTGTTACTATTCACAGGCTCTTGTATGTGTAGCATAGCTTTGGCAAAATTTTTGTAGAATTGGACTAAAAATTTGGCTATGTAAAAATTTAGGTTTTAAACTCATAGTGCAGACTTGACTATTTCGAAACTTCAACACCATTGTAGTGTACAATGCCCTTTATAGGCTTGGTTATTCAGGTCTATATGGGGTGTTACATGCAGTGAATGGAAATCAGAATTTGGGAGCAATTGGGGTGGTAATGCGAGATTGTTCGGGTTTGGTCACAGATTGGCATGCTAAACAATACATTTTCCTTCAAAATCCTTTAATTTTAGAAGCATTGTGTGTTCGGTGAGCAATGGCATTGGTGAAAGAGAAAGGATGTCACAACTATATCATTGAATCAGACTCAAAATCAGTCGTAGAAGTCATTCATGGACTCCAAAGCTTACAACACCAAGTGATGGACATTGTGCTGGAAATTAAAAACTTGCTTAGCTCTTGTGCTTCAGTTGTATGTACATATATTTCAAGAGGCTATAATACTTTAGCTCATTCTCTAGCTAGATCTTTTATAAGTACTGGTTTTGTTTGTAACTTTTTGTTTTTCTTAGCCATAATTAATTAATCATACTACCTATGTTATGTTTAAAAAAAAGTCCTTTAGATTCTAATTTAGTTATTTCCTTTTTTTTTTTTTTGACAAATCTCAAAATGTCTTGGACCATGAGCATTGCCTTGGTTGGAGTCATTTTATCATTGCATAAGGCAAAGAAACTACTAATTTCTTTATTTCCCAAAATGCATTAGGAGATTCGACACATATATTTTTAATCATTTCTTCTTGTATTTCTTTGATCATTTTTTACATTTTAAGATCTATTTTCTCTTTTATGGTTTTATAACCTACTTCTTGTATTAAAGAAGCTATAAACTTATTTCTTCTTTTAATCTAAATTTTTATAAGATCAACTTCTTGGTGAGGAGGTAAAGTAAAAAGTAATTTCTACTCCATTTATTTCTGAATTAGCCCCCTCATCAGTCATCCTGCCACGCCTCAATGTACATACATCAGAGCATCCCATAAGATTATCATAAGTTAATTCACAAAATTCTAGAAGATAACTTAAGACCTAGTAAACTAAAAAGGGTGCAACGGACGCACTTGGAATTGAAGGGAATTTTTGCAAAGGTTAAGAATCTAAAGGTAATTTTGTAAAAACTTTTGGAGTTCCTTATTAACACATATATTTGAGATTAGAAATGTGCTTTCAAAATTAATCGGGTTGAACATCACGAATTTTCTCGAAAACGCACATGCGGAAAGTTACGAAAAAGTTTCCTATGAAGAGCATTATGGTCTTTTCCATCCCCAGCACTATTTTTGACATAAAAAAAAGTTGTGCACCATTTTAGGAAAGAGAAAAAGGTGGGTGGCAAGAGGAATAATCTAGCCCTTTAACCTTTTAAGTTGGCTAAATCTAAGCCATCCAAAAATAAATTAATTAATTAAATGAAAATAAAAAATATATAATTGAATTTTGTTCTTGAAAAATCAAGAAGACTTAAACATAAGAAGCAAAAACCTCTCATTTTCTTCCTAACTAGCCGAACCATCCTCTATCAAAAGCCAAGAGAATTTTTCAAGTTTTAAGTGAAATTTTGGAAGGAAAAACTTAATTACAAGGTAATGATTCCAAATATGTTCTTCTTTTAATCATTTGTTAAGTATTTTGAGTTGTAAGAATGAAGAAAGATTAGTGATGGGTGAAGAAATGTTGATAGTTAAGAGAAAATGGAAGATAATGATAAGAAATAAAGTATACATATAGAAGTAGGTGTATAAAAATAGTTAGTAACCAAAAATAAGGAAGAAAGTGGTATGAACATATGATTTTTTAATTATTCTTCATTTAGGGTTTATGTACATTAGGAAATTAAGAGGAAAAAGCAAAAGAGAAAGGAAAAGAGCTCGAATAAGAGAAGAAAGTGAAGAAAAGAAAGAGGAAGCATAAGCCGGGGACTAGGATATTAGGAAAGCTTGATTTTTGTTATTCTAGCCTTTTAATTTTCTTTGCATTTATTCATGAATTTTTTGAATTGTCATCGGAGAATTTTTGATAATTTTTATCAACAACATAATGAGCCTTTCTATGCTATTTAGGATAGGTTTAATCATTTATAAAAAAAAAGGATAAGTTTAATCAACTTGTTAGTGAGTTTCCTTGTCATGATTATTCAAATAGGATACTAACACTTCGCTTCATTAGGGGATTAGATGAACAAACATCAAACTGGGTGTCTAATGGAATTCTTTCCATTGATAGTACATTTTGGAATAAAAGTCATGAGGAGCTTATGTATTTATTTAATGAGATGACTGAATTTGATTAAAGTGCATGCATGAATAGTCATAATATCCCATTGCACGACTCTCTTGACTCTCTTGAGTTTGGAGGAGAGATAGGAACAGAGATAGAAAGTGAAGTGAAATTTGAATGCAATGTAAAAATTGACGAGGAAGAAAGTGAGGTAGAAGAAGACATAGGTGAATTTGAAGTAGAGGAGTCGATTGTAGAACCTATTCTTGAACTTTCAATTTTAAATTCGACATATATGGATTCATTTTTGCAATCGACAGTGCAATCCTCATACCATCTTGTCGAGGAATTGAGTTTAAATTTTTCCTAAATTTATTATCGTGAGTTTAATATTGTTGATTTGATGTGCAGAAAACATTTATATCTAGCTAGTCTTAAGGGTATTTTTTATCGAGATCCTGTAGTGGTGTTGCGCCCAAATTAGTACTACTTTAAGCTAACTCACAAGTGCACGAGTCTATTTATTGTAGTAACTATGGTGAACACCCCAAGGTCGTCTCTCAAGAAGTTGAAATTGGTATTATCTAAAATGCTTTAACAATTGAACTAAAGAGAAACAATGAACTCAAGTAACAAGAAGCTGGTAATAGAAAATTGGTGGCTGAAAATAACACTTAGAACAAAAAACTTAAAAGGAATTTATGGAAGGAATGCTGCAGATTTGGTTATCAAATTATAAAGAAAATGTCTAGAGTTGTATTTTCTCTACCAATCTGGTGTGACTCTAAATTCCCTAACTGATTTTAATTGAAGAACAAATATCATCCAAATTAATTAGTTAATTGAGGTTACTAGTGACCGCATTCATAATTCTCACTCAACTAATCTCTACGTAAGGCATTTAATTCTTTAAACTTAGGCTTATATTCCTAATTCACCTAATATCTCAATTGAATTGGTCCGATATTAAATTTCACCTCTCGGTCCTTCATCTAATACCTAAGTAAAATAATTGGTGATCAAGCAATAATTTTAGAAAAGTAATTGCATTCAATTAAGATAAAGACAAAAAATCAGTAGGACATTGAAATTTACATAATCATGGCAGAATATTTACAACTCTAAACTAGAGAAATTTATTTCATATTTACATGAAAACACACAGAAATTATATGGGTTCAAAGGTAAAAAGAAAACAGTGTAAATGCAAACCCGGAGAACAATCCCTTCGTTTGGACAATCTCTTGCACCAAGCCAAGATTGATTAGAATTCCCAATGGAATTTTGCCTGAACCAAAGTTCTTTCCAAAACTCTTCTAACTTGAACCTCTTCTACAATTGATGGATGAATGGTGATGATGGGAAAATGTAGGAAATGGATCTGTGATGGTAAAACGATGTGTGGTGCGTGGATCCCCTTTCTTTTGCCCAAGATGAAATATATATAGTGAATGTGTAGGTGAGATAGCTTCTTCCTCATTCTCCATGATCTCCACTAATGAAGTTAATGCCTTCATAAAAACTTATTCTTATGTCGATTATGGATGAATAAACCACCCACGTTGGTAAGTCTTCCCTTTTAGACGCTGATATTGGTTGCCCCTTTACTTTCACGTTGAAATCTTCTTCTTTTGTTTAAACAGGTGTGAAAATACGTGTATTACTTTCTGAAAGGTCTTGGGTCTTCCTTACAGATGGGCTTCTTCAATTGGTGTGAATGCTTGAGTTAAAAGAACTGGTCCAACATCTTCTTGAAATTTATACAGCCGTGGCTTGCCTGTGGAACTGCTTGTGTGGGTTAATGCATTTCTTTTACCAAATATTGTGACTTATTCTCTAATTTCCTTGTCTTTATGCCAATCACCTTAGAAACACTTAATATATTGAAAACACTAACAAACAGACTCAAAACAACCCAAAACAAATAAGCAATGACTCATAAACAAATATAATTAATACTAAAAACTATCACAAAAATATACTAAACAAGTGGTATCTTATAATACGCTATATAGGAGGACACCGTATTTTGACGAAGTTTTGCAATGTTTAGTCTGAAGACATTGAATAAATGCTTTTTGGGAGTCAACCCAAGTATATTTTGCAATTTATTTTTAATTTTTGTTATTTATTTATTTATTTTTGTTTTAATTATTTATTTGTTTGTTTATTTATTTTCTTTTTGCAGTTTTCGTTATTGCCTTATAGCAGTTGCTCGTCACCATTTGATCAACACCACCAGTGTTTTCTTCCTCTCTGCCTCTCGCTGGCAGTTGAAGTTTGGAATTTCAGCACTTTTCAGGGAAGTTTCTTTACTACCCTCCCGCTTTGATTTTTCATGTTTTAGACCCAACCTCTATATTTGTTTGTGCCTCATTTCACATTGATGACAATGTGTGATTTAAGTGTGGGAAGGGGTTTAATTTGGGAATTTTGCTGAAATTTTGAGTTTTTATTTTTGAATTCTGCTGTCGCGTTGAGTTTTTATCTTGCTTTGTTCCTTTTTAGCCTATTTTTTCTGTTATTATAACTACATATGGAAACACTTAAGTGTTGAGAAGGGATTGTGTGCTTTGAATTGGTATAATCAATGGGTTTATATCTTATATTTTACCTAGGAGTAATTTTTGGTCTATGATGGAATTATATAGTTGACATCGTGCAAGTGGTGACGGTTAATATGCTTTGTTTTGAACTTTAAATTTTAATGGAATGATTGTAAATTAAGTTTGAGACCCCTTTTGAGCACTTATTAGTATATTTTAAGGAAATTATGAACATAAACTGATGTTGCCTCTTGTTTTGTTTGGTGAGTCTGGAGCTGTAGACACTGAGTCGTTTTCCTTAAATAAATTTGTTTTTAGTTACTTAACTTGTATTTTGTTATTATAGTGTCTCTTGTTTGATTGAACCTAAACTAGTAGTAACTTAAGACCTTCTATAATTATGCTCCTAGGTCTTAAATTAAGATACGAGTATGCAGAGCACCACCTGACAGATATTCCTAGTAACAGGATGACCTAGAAGGTGGAAGCCAAATAAGTGCAAATGCACAGTAAAGAGGATTGTTAAGCTAGTTTGTAGAAATCAAATGAGTGAGTAAAATTGAGACGGAGTATAAAACACGCACTTGTTAACACCAATAAGATAATTGGGATGGAGTGTAAAATGCACCCAATAACAATAAAAAGATTTTATATTAATTAACCTGCGTGTTAAATATTTTTGCGTGTTTAAAACAAAATTGCTTTATGTTTATGGTTCCATATTGGTGTGTGGGAGAGTGAGGTAATGTAGTTAATTTCATTGTTTCTTTCATTACATATTGATTTTCACACACACACACACATGGTTTCTGCTTAGTTTGCATTCATGTTTAACTATTTTGAATTGTTTTTGAAAAAATATTTAATTGTTACTATGCATATGATTGTTTGCTATTCTTGAGGCAGAGGTTTTCATTTGTCATGAGCCTAGGTAGAATGGGTGTACTCTTATTGAATCATTATTTATTTCCTCTAGTTGTTTGCTTGAGGACAAGCAAACGCTTAAGTGCGGGGAAATTGATAAGTGCGGGGAAATTGATAAGTGCTGAGAATATATATGTTTTTGTAGAAATATTGCTTAATTTTGGTTTAAATTGTTCATTAATTTATTTTGATTGCACTTATTTTATTCATTTTTTAGGTTATAATTGAGTATTATTAAGAAAATGAACAGAAATGAGACGGAGTAGTGCGAAGAGGAGTATTTTGTAAAAACTTAGACGTGCAAGGGGTTATTAGGCATATTATGCAGAGTTTGGTGCTTGGAATGTAATTTTGCCTAATTTCTAATCTAAATGCACGTTTTGACATAAAAGAGGTATGTGAAACGCAAGTTAGTCTGTATTTTGGTGCTTAGGCAGATTGGAAATTACAAAGTTAAATATACTGTTTTGAGAGCTAGAAACTTTATTCAAAAGCGTGTCTAACCTTCGTTGCACACAAAAGATATCAAGGTCTGTACGTTGCATTTTGAATAGGATCCCTTCTGCTTGTGAAACGTAGCATTTTGCTGTGTATAGAAGGCTGCGGTGCGTTTTGATTTTAAATAAGAAAGAAGCAGACTGTCTCGAAGATTTGGAGCAAGGATTTGACGATGGATTTGAGGGCAATTTTGAGAAGCAGATGGTGATGATCGAATCAATAGAGGATTCAAAAGGAAGATTTGGATCGGATTTGTTGGTTGATTTTCGAAATTAGATTGGATTTTAGATTTTGAAATTTAAAACAGAAGTCAAAAATGGGGATAGGAAATCAACAAGGAACGAGGGGAGTTTTTACAAAGACGATCAAGAGAGAATACACGAAGGAGAACAAACCCAATAAAAAATGAAAATCTGGGTATCTCTCTCTGTAATTTTCTCATCAAAGACGAACAGTAACAGAGGATTGATGAAAGAGAGGATTCACAAGAGAGAGGGTTCCGCCAGAAAATAGAGAGAGGAACGAAAGTACAAAATGAAGGCGGAGCCAAAATCAAGTGCATTTTAGGCAAAGCAGAGGCAGAACTGATTTGGTGAACAACTTTTCAGCGTTAGTCACGATTGAAAATCAAGTCCAGAGCAAGAGGTCTAAACCGAAAACACAGAGAGCTTTCCTATCGGAGATTGCAGAGCAGAGGCTGGGAGGCTTGTACAATCTTACCTGGAGTGATTTTATCACCAGAAATTGGGATTGAATACATTTTGGTCAGAGATATCAATTCCAGCGTTTACATCGGGGTAGTGAAGTACCAATTCTGGACTGGTTAACGTGTTTCTTTTCTTTTCTTGTTTTTCATTCTGATTGTGTTGAGATTGTGATTGGCAATGAACTGAATTTCTATTAGTATCCATATTTTGTGTTGAATCTTGAGAATTATTATGCAAATTGATTCAGTTTAATCTGCGATATTGATGAATTGATTTTGTTGTTGAGATCAGTTTTGGAGATGAATTTGTGATTTGATTCTATTGAAATTTGCGATGATGTTGATGAAAATGTAATAACGATGAGCTAATTTGATTATTGTCTAAGGTGATGTATGAAGTAAATTTTGATATGAAATGTGCATTTAATCCCATTTGCTTATTTTAAATTTTCTTAATTGGATTGATTGAAAGCAAAAGGACGAATGATTCGATTCCAATTGTCTGGCCTAGGTTTTGAATGAATGAGCAAGAGTTGAAATTCATTACCGAAACTTATCTTTTTAAGAACTTAAAATGAATTAAAAATATAAGTTTTAAAGTATGGAATTTGATTTTGATGAATTGAATTCTATGAATGCGATTGCTAGTATAGTACTTTTATCGTCGAATTTTTGGAAACTGAGTTCTTTAGAATAATCAGTTGGTTGTTTTTGTTATCATAAATGATTAATTTACGGATTACTATACTTAGATAGTTTTTCTAGATATTGTTTTTGTTTCTACGTGTGAATTACTGTTTCTCTTGTTTTTTGAAGTATGCGAGTTCATTTATTTTATTAAAATTCAATCACGATCAATTGTTAGTACTAGTAATTGTTAGTCACGGAGGGAATATGACCTTGGGTGCTTTCGATATATTATGATTGTCCCATATACTTGTGGGTCGCTTTTGGATAGTATATTTAGAGGCGAACAATTGTCACACCCAACCTCTCATTCAGCTAGCAATTTATGAGTTGTCGTATATTAATAGTGATCTCGACAGAATTTTGGAATCCGATGCGTGAAAGCGCTGGAGTCAACCTCGAGAGTCGTGCCAATGTCGGAGGAATGTTAAGGTAATTTATGCACTCGAACATTGAGTAGTGTTGATTGGGCCATAGAGCTAGAATGGGCCATTTAGTTAAGAAAATAGAAAGATGAATAAGATGTTGAGTGATGGGCCAAAAATAAATGGGGTTGAAAGGGATTCGGCTCCACTTTTAAAAAAAACTCTAAAAAGAGACTCTGAACAAAATAAAATGGAAAAGGAAGGAACTAAGGGTAAAAACGGGCTTGTACATGAAAAACCAAATAAAAAAAGACGCTGCAAAC
>CATIWJ010338296.1:0-11342 GCA_949640765.1 Croton laevigatus | reverse complement strand
AAATGACGAAATTATGCTTTTTAGTTGAATTTCTCAACATGCCACATCATAAATTAAAACAAACATAATTTCCACAATTAAGCACCAATTATCATAAGATTATAAGGAAATTAAACATAATAAAATGTGACAAATTATAACCTATCATAGTTGCACAAAAGCCAAAAAAGTGACAAACAAAAACATTTCCAGAATACGCTAACATTTCCAAAGCTTTTGTAGGCAACCAATTAGAGTTAGGGATGAGCATTACTCGATTTAGCAAATTACCATACCAAAGTGGACCAATTCAGGCAACGATGGTTAGTGTTAAAATTCAATGATTATGTACTGGTATCAATAAAGAATTATTCGAATTGGTTTACTAATTTTCCGTAAGTCATATATACATGCCCAAATTAATGAAAAAGGAAAACCCCAGCCAACAACAGCATTTAAGCAAAGAAAAAATCTCAACCCATTCCCCATATGAGAAGAATGATGAAGGGGATTTTGCTGAGGAGGATCTTAAAAGTTTCGTTTGTCGTATTCACACAGTACTTAGTGAGTTCGATCTCAATTAAATGATAAGACACTAATAAATCAGAAAACAATGGAAACACGGGTCTACACAATCCATATAATTAATAGCAACAATAAAGTTCAAAAACAGTTACCTGACCTCAATTCTGTTCCTCTTAAGCTAAATTTTCTCGAAAAACGAACAGATTACACAGCTTTAAAATCAAAACTTTAATTTAGGTACCTAATTATGGTTTATCAGGAAATAGAGTGAAGGTACTACAGATAAGCTGAGAGAGAAGGAGAAGAGAAGGGTAGGGTAAGAGAGAATGCAAAGGTGAAGAATTGATTCCTACCAAAAACAAAATTGAGCAACCTGGCGAATCATAGTAACCACATTTTATAAGAACTTAATAGATTTTTGGACATTAGGCCGTCAAAGCTTCCTCTCACTCTAAAAATTCCTCTATAATTACTCTTTTATCAATTATTCTAAACCTCTAATTTGATTTCATCAATAAGAAGTTTGATTTCGAAGATGTCAACATATCACCAAGTAACAAGATTATTAATAAAAGAATAATTCTTTTCCTCTCGCGTCTCGAATTCGAGATCTATAGAAACACGTTAACGTGAATTAAATCACGTTAACGTGATTTAATTCACGATAACGTGTTTCTATAGATCTCGAATTCGAGAGGCGAGAGATGTAGCCTTGCTCATTATAAAATGAAGTTATATGGTCTTGGAATCTAATGAAAAAATAGAGTCATACTGTAGAAATTATTTCAGTCTTTGTATGATCCTATAACCACATGATGCACTGATGCTTTACTTATCCTTTTCCTTTTCTTATAAAAAGAGAGATCTTGAATGGTAAGAGGCATCTCCTTGTAAAATCACTAGTTATCACTTATCAATAAGTTGTGTGATTTCTAAATACTTTTTTCTTCTCTTGATCTTTTTATCATTAATTTTACATGTTTTCCATTTTTAATAAAGTATTTGTTGTAATCGTGTGTATCATAGCTAATTATACTATTCAAAAGTGACCCGCAAGTATACAAGGCAATTGTAGCATATCGGTAGCAAGCAAAGTCGTATTTTCTCAAGGACTAATGATTACTAGAACTAACTCTCTTTCTATTACCTAGCCAGAAAATTGAATGTGGTGAAGTTCAGGAAATTTAAGCAAAACAAGTGATCAAAATGATTAATTTAAAGCAAACGCATGCAACCAACTTCCGTAAACAAAAGTAACAGTAATTAACGAGCAAAAATGAGAACAATATCTGGAAAGAGTGTCTAGGGATCGTAATCCGCAAATTAATCCTTTATGAATTAAAATTCATCCAATTGATTATTCCAAAATATTCAGTTTCCGAAAATTCGACTATAAAAAGAATTCTAATAACTTTCGTATTTATAAAATTCAATTTATCAAAACCAAATAATTATGCTTAAAACTTATATTTTTAATTCATTTTAAGTTCTTAAAAGAATGAAATCATGTAATAAAATTAACTATTGTTACTAGGGGTGTACATTTTCGGTTCGGTTCGAACTGAACCGAAAAACTCAAACCGATCGAAAACCAAAATAGAAAATGGAAAACCGAAAAACGAACCTATATGGCTTAAAAACAATCAGAAACCGAACCGATTTTATCGGTTCAGTTCGGTTCTGCCAAAATCAAAATCTTCATCATTTGCCCAAAATCAAACATGTTCTCATTTTTCAGCAAATAAACCTGTTTTTATATAAATTCAACAAAATCAAACCTGTTTTCAGCATAAACAAAGACAATCAAACATAAGTTTAATAGTACACCTAAAATTTAAGTCGAAATTTCATCAAACCAAACCGAAAAGAAATAGCTACAATGTCCAACATCAAAAACAAATTCAATACAACTTAACAAAACAATCAATACATCCAAAATCAACAGTTACAACAATAATATTAATCCGCAACATGTGAAGCAAAGCAAGCATGACACCCGATAATCGCAACAAAACTTGAATCAACTCCTACACGCCAAAATATCGAAGTCATTAAATAATTGATAAACTACAAATCCAAAAATTTGCATGAAATATATCCATCCGGACTTCATCGGCAATAAGTAACCAACCCAACAATAATTATACTTGAATATTGAATTAATAATCAAACACTAAAAAAAAATCAAATACTGAAAAATACTACTATAAATTAGATCAATTATTTTGAGAATCACCAGACGCAGAACAAGATCGAAACAACCAGAAGGAGGACGAAACTCGATCTTCCAGAAAAGACCGCTGCCAACTCGCCACTGCTACGCCGTCGCACCGCCGCACTTCGTTTATCGACGACCGTTGCGGGCTCCATCATCATCGTGTACAATCCAATCATGAAGAACAGATAAACGAAAGAAAGAAAAAAAATGAAAAACAAAAGTTCGTTCGATCTTCCCAGTGCTGGATCTCCACCGTCTGGACCTGATCTGATCGGAGGAGAGCCGCATTGGTCGAAGGCCGTCGCCTGGCCCTCATCAATGGTGATCTCGATTGTACACGCAAAAGAAATTCAAGCTGAAGAACACTGTTCTTCATGTTCTTAGAATTTTCAGAAATCATTATATTATTATTTTTTAATTAATACAATTTTCTGATTAAAAACATATTCAATCAACCTTAAAGTTTTAGAACAGATCTAAAATTAACATGAGAGCAAAACATATTTGATTATAAAAATAACGCATACAATAATTCTCAAATTATTCCAACAACAAATACAACACATTTACACATAAACATGCCAAATTAATTGAGCTCATTTAATCGAAACCTAACAGGCTCTGATACTAATGAAGGAATTAATACAACGAATATATAAATAAATTGGGAATAAACATAAATACCTCTAGTGTTGATGAACGAATTCCCACGAACTGAAGCGGAAGTGATAACCGGATTGAGTATGCTAGGCTGTCTATAGAATATGAAATCCTATAGCGCTGTTTTACGATCTAAGAGTTTCAAAGACGTAGAGATTGAAGGAGGTTGGTTATGGAAGAGAGAAACTAATTTCTCTTGGGAACCTATGCAGACAAATTCTACGAATTATGTTATTGTGTTACCCTAATCTCTTATTAGGGATATATATATATATATATATATGTGTGTGTGTGTGTGTGTGTGTGTGTGTGTGTGTTGGGCTATTAGGGTTACCCATTAACCCTATTATCCATCACAACCTGGTTTGGTCTACCCATTACCCAAAAGTCATGGACGGATCCTAATTAATTAAATTTTTTTATTTAATTAATTCTAACAGGATACGTAATTTTGTTGCTATTTTTTTGTTGATCTTCCACTTTTCCCTTGAACAAAATTTTAAGTGTAGAAGATTGTTAATTTTGTTGATCTTCCACTCTTCCACTTTTTCAAATATAAGTTGCGTAAATACTGGTGCAATCATTTGCTTCTCTTTTAATCTTTCAAAGTTTTGTTGACAATTTTCTGTTTACTGAAATTTAACGTCCTCAATATGGTTTTTTTTATAACATTTCATTTCTTTATTCCCACTTAACGATATCTTGCTCTTAAATAAATCTTAGAAAATATTGCAACTCTTTTCAGTTGCTCAAACAATCTATCTATAATTTTATTTGTCACCTATCCTCTTTCACCACTTGTAATAGTCTTGTATTTAGTTAAATTCACCGAATTCTCTCAAAAATATTCTCCCTTTGGTGTAATAATCTCTCTTTGCCCATTTGGCAATTTTATTAAATATATCTAGATACTCTGCATTCTTGACTTTTATTAATTGATCATTAATATACTCCTTTATGCTCATTTCTTACAGTTTCTCACATTGCGATGCATTTATATATATTTATTCCATTCAGTACTCTTATTTATTATTCCAGTTCTCTACCTTATCCAAAGTCATTTCTTCCTTACTCTCTGCTATTTTCTTTTCCAATATTTCTTCTAAGATTTGAAGTGCTTGTGACAGAAACTTAAGAATTTTATCTCCTTGCTTGTCTACAATTTCCTCCTTTGAACTCTTTTTTTTTTTTGAATTTTGTCTAGTTCTAGATTTCTGTGAAAATTCTCTTTTGCTGACTTTTCTATCAGTAAATTTTTTTTTTCTAGCTTGTTTAAATTCCTTTTAACATCCAACGCTTGGGATACTGTTTTAATAAATCTATGTATTCCAACACTACTATGATATATGCAATTCATTATTTAATCTATCTCCAAACTTCTGACACATCTATACTTTAATTTCTACCATGAGGGAATTTACATCAGTTAGAAGCCATCCTGGCTAAGAAAAGAGAGACGGAAAGAATGGCTAATTGTTTTCTAGTAATTTTTATAAGGATACTTGCCGGGTATTGTAATTTAAAAAACTCTTGCTCAGTTGTACTTTCGTACTCTTTCAATTGTCGTACTTATGGATAATTAATTTTTTTTTATACATGTTTTTATTTAGATATTCTCTAACCTTAAGTCACTTATCAAAACTTTCTTTCTTATCAATTTAGTTTCTTTCTTCCGCTCTTCCTCTTTTTTTTTCTTATGTCATTATCTATCATTTGTCTACCGTCTGGATTCATGATTTATTATCATCTTACTACTTTTATATCATTTTTTTTTCATAAATTATATCTCTTGGACATTTTTTTTATTTTACATAGGATTACTTTTATTTCTCTCTTGTCGTTTATTCTTAATTTTTCAGACTTAATTCGCAATGACGTGAATTTTATAGTCCCTTTGTCATTGGTAAGTTCTCATGTTTAATTTGGTTACTTTTTAACAGTTCCACTATTCATTATTCACTATCTACCATTTTCTTTACTTTATCATACCATTTGATTTGCATGTCACAAACCAAATTATAGTTTTTATATTTTATTACCGTTATGCAAGAAATTTATTTAACTTCTACATCTGGCCAGGACATAGAGTTAGATACCTTTCCACATAACAGAATTATCTTATTCATACTTTTACCGTGTTAATACTGTAATTTTACTTGGTTTACACCTTTTCTTTTCTTTTCTTTTTTTTTTAAATTCTCTTGAGCAAAATATAGGTGCGTCCACCTACACTGCCTCGGAGCATATAAAATTATTTTGTCTTATGTTGGTTACAGCTGATCCCAACATAGAACTATTATTCATTATATCTTTCAGCCTTTTATATTTTATGCAATCATGACCTTTATTCTTTTTGCTAGTCGTACCAGTAAAAGTTCTAGTATGATTATTCTGACATTGTCGCTCACTTGCGTAACAGCTTGTTTCATTTCAATGATTTAATTGACATTATTTCGATTTTGTTTCTCATATTCTTTTAATTTACGTAAATCACAAAACATGCTATTCCATTCTCTTTTTCATCGCTCATTGCGACTCACGTGACATTCTCGTGAACACTTATATCAATATTCACTTAGCTCCCAGCACAATTATCTCTTAGTTGGCATGTACAATAATCTAATATATATTTGCACTTATGATCCTTTATAATTTTTACTTTTTATTTATTTCACTATAGCTTCAATCTCCTTTACACATGTAATACTCTTACCTTTATCTTGCGTCTGAGTTATTTTTCTATTTTCCACTAGTTCCTCTTTATGCTATAGACGTTATTCTATAACCAATTATGCTAATTCTGCATATTTCAGTCTACTACTGACCCTTCCGAACTCTTAAGAATCTTTTGATTCTTGCTGGAATCTAACTCAACTATAACTTCTTATCCGTAGGTACCACTAGTACTTTCGTTTTTTTTTTAACTAACATGTCACTTTTAATCACCTATCGCATCTTTCTTATTTTCACTTTTTCTACATATGTCTATTCTTGTTTCATGAATGAAAACTTTCTCTTACTTGGCTTAACTAAAGGTTACTTATCCTTATTCATAACTTTCCTCCATACTCAACATTACTAATTATTCACAATATTGAATACTTCTATTCGTAGCTTAACCTCAATTCCTTGATTATTATACATTTACTTAGTCTATCTGTCTACACCATACATTATTTTACCTTTTCTTATATTTCTACTATTTTAACTTTTTCTACGTATATCCCTTCTTGCTACCTATGTGAGAAAATTCTTCTCACTTGCTTTTATTATGAGTTCTCACTTTTATTTATTAATTCCTACAATACTTAGTATCACTATCTCATTACAACATCTTAACTTCAAATTTTACTAGCTCAATAACAATCTCCCATTATCTTCCTAACTGTCACGCTTTATACTTATTTCCTCTGTTTACCCAGAACCGACTTAACTTATGCTCTGATACCAAAATTGTAACACCTCAAATCCAACTTATAAATATATCATACTGAAGTGTCACGTGGCTTCTTAACTCCGTTAACTCTTACACTTTAATATGAAATACTAAGAATCACCTCAAATTATTTTTTTTTAATACAAATAACAACTACACATATATTCAAATAATTTAACGTTCTAGTATAACTAGTACATGCTAATCTATGTTAAATGATAATTAAGGGTTTACACCAACGTCTGTTCTTCTGGGAGCTGACCACACAATTTCTGACACTCCGATTCTTCTAGCTGCGGACCTGCGAGTTACAAAAATAACTCGCTGAGCAACTCCGTGCTTAGTGGATACAATAAATATAATTTATTCATTAAAAGCATTTCACCAAGCAATTTATAAGGTAGCAGCCTTGGGCTGCTGACGACAAATACTTTTCATGTCGTTGGGAAAATAATAAATACAAATGCGTTGTGCAAGTGTTAAATCAGAAATTCCTTTATAACACAGTTCACTTTCTAAAGCCAGTTAACGAATTCATTTCGTAAAATCATAAGTATCATAATTAAATTCTCAGAGTAAAACATACAATAAAATCCATCAATATTTAATAAAATCCATCTCATAAATCAATCACTGTTCAGAGCAAATAATTCATTTCATTTTTACTCTACTGGCCTATTGGGCTTCCTATGATAAGTCCTAGAGCTTTTGGTTCGGTCGTGATCCATTGGCACGCCGGTTATCAGTCGAGCCCCGTAGGCACACCGATAATATTCATAAAATTTATCATTTGGGTCGTACCCCCTAGGTACGCCTCTTCTTCTTTTTTTTTTTTATTGAGTCACAATCCGAAATTGTGCCCCCTTTTTTTTTTAATTCACCTGCACAGGAATTTTTGCTCATATGTCGACATATACCTATCACTAGGGTCCCTAACCACGTAGAGTATAAAAATATATTTCATTTCCTTTGATAAACTATTTTATCAACTTTTGAGTTCCACTCAATTTCCATTTCTGATCAAACAATTATCACAATATTTCATTTTGCAATTAAATCATTTGTCCAGCATCTTAATGCGATTTTTCATACTTTCTCTAAAATATCAGATCATTGTAAAACCCATGCTTTATATTACTCAAATATCCAAAACATAGAAGAAGTCATTTAAATATATATATTTCTGTAAATATTTCATTTCTCAACTTTGCACTCATATTTATTTCCAATTCACAAATCATATATATATAAACTCATCAATAGTTAAATTCGATTTCTCATACTTCAATAAAAATAATATTCACTAAAAATAATATTTAAACCTCGCTTAATCTCAATTCTATTTTTACCGCACTGGTGATATCGCATTCGCGATTACCGCATCGGTATTAAAATTCAACAAACATTTAAATACGACTCGAACACACATTCGAGTTCCCAACAAAATATTTATTCAGCCAGTGAAAATATTAAATGTTCAAAATAGATACTTAAAATAAATTTCAGTTCAAATACTAAATAGTATCGAACCTGGTAAAGTCCGCAGATAAAATCCTACGCATCCGTCCTTTTATTATCCTCGCATTTTCTACTTTTATAATACCTCTCGGACCGTCCTCTGTCTTTCCACTAATCACAGTAAAATGATTCCACAATTAATACTTCTATCTCATTTTTATATTTATTTTTGTCCGATGCCAACATTTATATTTGATCATGTTTTTAATTTAATTTCAATTAAATTCTATTTCAACTCAAATATATTAATAATTTAAATTCCAATTATCAGGTTGCGAAATTTACATTTTATCGTCGTTCGGGTCCTCGGATTGTCAAACCGATTCCAAAATCGGACTCAGCACGTCGAAACGATGTGAAATATGTATTATCGAAAATTCTCGCCGGAGACGGAATATTCCGGTCACCGCCGATGGAATATTCCGGTCCGATCACCGGAAAATCGCCGAAAAATTGCTACTTGACGTATTTCGAATCTGAGCACACCAATAGCTTCGTATTGCTGCAAGGAGTCCAAATATATGATCAAACTCCACAGACAATAGACGGATTTATTGGAAAATCACAATAATTGTTTTACCGGTCACCGGGAAAACACAACTTTCAAATCCGGCTACCAATCAACGCAAACTCAACGTCAAAATGAAGCTTAAGGAATGTAGATTAAGAATTTACCCTCAAACTGGCCGGATTATGGCCGGAGCTTGCCGGAAAATCGATAAATTCGATCGGTCATTTTGTACACGAGTTTCAATCCGGCTATAGATCGGCAACAAGGCCTATACCATCGGAAAGCTCTCGTCGAGAGGATTCCAGATCAGGTCTCAGATCGTCCGTCCGACCACCAAAGCGGCCGGGGTCTACGCCGGAAGCCGGCGGTTGACTTTCTCATCGGTCGCCGGAAATGGAGTTTTCAGGTGGCATAACATACATGGATAGAAAGCTCTTCTCGTGAGGATTCCGGAACTGTCCTCATTTTTGCCGTTCGACCACCGTAGCTGCCAGAAAACGCGTTTGAAATTTTCGATGAATAGTGATGCGAATAGGAATTCAGAACTTTGAGCCGAGAGTACGCACAAATCCGGCAACGGCTGGACGTCGGGTTGCCACCATTGGGTTCGCTGGACTATGGGCTTTTCACCGGTGGGCGAGTTGCCGGCGTCGACGCAGCGGTGGTGGCGCTGCGGCTATCGGCGCGGGCCTCCTCTTTTCTCTCTCCCTTCTTCTTCCGTTTGTTCCCGTTTCCGATTTTTCTTTTTCTCTCTTTTTTTTTCGTTTTTTTTAATTCTCTTTCTCTCTTTTTTTTTTTTTCTGATTCCTTTAATAATAATAATAATAATAATAATAATAACATACTAATAATAATAATAATAATATTGGTAATAAAAATAATAATAATAACATCATTAAAATTATAAAATTACCCTTAACCGTTCTCCCATTTTACGTAAAATAAATTTGACAATAATACCCTTCGAAACAAATTTTTGTCTTCGAATTAATTTCTTTTAATTAAAAATCGATACTTAAAAGTTAGGGTATTACATATGGCGAGTACTAAGGTCCAGAGGATTATGACCCAACCTACTAGACTAATTTTCAAGTTTCTTCAAAGTAAAGCTCAAATCCAGGCTTTTTAAGCAGAAGGATCTGAGGATTGAAGGCTGAATTATAGGTTTTGATGAGTACATGAACCTGTTCTTTGATGATGCTGAGGAAGTCAGCATCAAGAAGAAGAGCATAAAGTTTTTAGGGCCGATTTTCTTAAAGGAGATAATAGTACTCTGATGATGAACACAGGGAAGTGATGATGATGGTCTGCAGTTGAGAGGCTTTGAAATTGGAGTTACTTTATTAACTGTAGGTGGGTGACAAATGGGAGAAAAAAAAATTCATATTTCTTCTCTATGCAGTTGAGAGGCTTCGAAATTAGAGTTATTTTTGTTGTTGTTTTTAATTTAAATTATGTTTTAAATTTTAATAAATTATAATTTAAAAAAAGTACATATTAGCATTGGAGAACTATATAGAATTCACATTATCCATAATAAATAATTTAGCCAAATCATCCTTCATAGTTTTTATTTAGTATGCCACATAAGGTGCAATTCACATTGAGCATTGGAGATGCTCTAAAGAGCTAAGTTTCTCCCAGCACAGTCCGAATTCGACTCCTATCTCCCCTTCCTTTAGATTAGGATAAATTTAAGAATATCTATTAAAAAAAAAACTCTTTTCAAAATTTACTATAAAATAAAATGTGAAAAATTAAAAAATGCACCTATAATAAAATATAAAGAAATAAAAAATTATAGAGGTTAGTAATATATACCAAATATAGAACTTTATAACATTCAACTCAATGTCTTAGTTCTCATCAATTTAAAAATCAAAAATTCTTTTTCTTTTAATAAAGGCATTCAGATTTTCATTAATATAGAAAAAGAGGTACAACTATTTGAACAAATCAAACAAGGAAACACAATTTCATATAGATTTTAATTCAAGATTCAAATTTAACAAAAAAAAAAAAAAAACCAAAGAAAAAACTTAGAAACCATGTTAGATCTGAATATAGTATTCCAAATATTCTTTAGATCTTCCAAAAAATCCGGCCAAGAGATGAAGAACTCATCTTTAATATTCCATCTTCAAGGCTATAATGAACCATATGAAGACCCATGGAAGACAAACAAGAATATCATCAGATTAAACCCTTTAAACAACAGACCCACAAACCAAAATAATAAAGAACTTGAAATGCATTATAGAACTGTCATGAACAGCAACAAACAGTAGAGCATCTCTACCATAAAACAAAAGGGGAGCAAAGCTCCTAGAAATTCAAAGCACAAACAAAGAAAATAAGCAAACCAAAGAAAGAAAGAAAAACAAAATAAAGGAAAGAAAAATGGCTACTACCGGTGATAAACATCGGTAACAGCCACGGGAAACCAAAAGAAGAAAGTTGTAGAGGAAGAAAGCTTGAGAGGATTCTAAAGAAAG